>PVKM010006431.1:0-44285 GCA_004027735.1 Carollia perspicillata | reverse complement strand
GGTCCCTGGTGGACCATTTGCCGGCTTGCATTTCTCAGGGGCTGCTTCAGCAGGTGGCCACGACAGGTAGTCAATAGGGACCTTCTGGCCGAGGACTGGGGACTCTTTGGAAAGGTCACATCCAGAGGCCGGAGGGCACGGCTCAAGAGGTCACGGGGTCGGGACCCGTCACTGTGACAGATGAATCTAAGCATGTCTCTTTCTCTCTCTCTGGAAGCAGGGCCAAGCCTCTTGAGACAGGAGAGATGGGAGGGGGTGGTGTTGGGGGCTCACAAAGAAAGCAAGTCTGGTGTCTGGCCGGCACCTCTCAACTGGTCTTCATTAGGCGGCCCGACAGCCCTCTCTTCTGCCGCCCTCTGTCCCTAGCTGATGGGGTGCTGTCTCCAGACCTCTCAACTGTTCCTCATTAGGTGAAACAGTGCGCTTTTGTCCTGCATGAAGCCTTCTTTGTTCCGCCAGCCCAGCCAAGCTAGAAAGCCAGAAACTGATACAAAACAATGCCACTCTATCCTGAGGGGACCCCTCCCTCCTCCCTCTTCCTCCCCCTGGCCGGACAAGGGTGACTCCCTCCCCCCAACCCCCGCCCCCAGTCACATCCCTGGATGTCTAGCTGAGAACGCATTTGCTGGAGTGGCGGAAGAAACACATCTAGGATTGGCCAGCGGTTCCCAAATTGGGCCACATATGGGAGTCACCTAGAGATCCTCCAAAAAGGCCTGTGCCTGGCCCCCACTGGCAGGCGCTCGCATTTGATTGGTCTGGGGAGTGACCCGAGCATCGAGATTTTTCAAACCTCTCCATGGACGCAAATGCACCGAAAAGTACGGGAACTGCTGGCAGAGACAGAGACCTGGTTTCAAAGATCCATGCCCGCCACGCACCTTTGCACAGGTTAAAATTGGGGACGATACACAAACTGTTTCACATCTGGCAGGGCATGGCGCCACCCGTCACGACACGTGCTGGTGGGAAACCACCCGGAAGGCCACACCTGCGTGAGGGCCAGGTGAGGACCAGCCTTCTCCGAAAAAGGGATGCAGACTCAGCCAGCGCGAAGGCAGAGGAGTGTCCTGCTCTTGGCTTTCAGCATCTTAAATGGTGCAGGAGGGTTTTCAGACCCTTTGGGGCTCTGCCTCTTTTCCCCCTCTCTGATTTGGTGTCCCATCCCAAGCAAAACTCCACCCCCACAAAGACAAGACTGGTGACAGGGAGACTGGGTTGGCCAGAGACGGGTTGTCTTGCCAGTTCCCATTCCCCAAGAAGTGCTGAAAGGGTTATTTATGCAAAAGCGATTAAGCTTTGTGAACCTAATTCGTCTCAGCAGTACCTGCTGCTGGTCCTATAGGCTAAGTAGGAAGATGGGGTATCATTTCAAGACAAAGGAAGGCTCTCTTCCCCCATCACAGTGGGCCCCATCTATTACCCTTCCCATGATCTACTGGTGAAAGTCTCACCTCTTTCTGGCTCAGGCCTGGAATGACAATACTGGAGATTTATATAGGCCACAGCCTCCTCCAAACTGTTTTTAAAAGTGGATGTTAGGTAGTAGTGCCAGATCTCACAAGTAAAAATACAGAACTCCTCATTGAATTTGAATTTCAGATGAACAATGAATAATTTTTTTTTTTTAGTATTAGCATGTCCTATGCAATGTTTGGGACACACTGACACTAAAAACTCTTCGTTGTTTACCTGAGACTCCTGTATTTTATCTGGCAACTCAAAGCGGGGAAAATATTAAGAGCTGTTTGCACCTTGGTGTGAATTTATTCCACTGGTTTGCCTTTTGCCTAGCGCCAGGATGGGCACTTGCAGTGGAGACAAGGAGCTGACGGTTTAGACTTCAGAGCTGCTGCTCTGAGGAGGATATCATGATGTGGGATCATTGGGGTGTGGAAATCAGGGTCAATTTTTTTAATGAGGAAGAAGAGACAGAGAAGCAGGGTTTGTCAATGATGTAAAAGAAATGTCCGTGTGGCTGTCTTAAAAGTGACCATAGTCTCATGGTCACTACACACAGACTATGCTTTCTCCTTGGTCTTCTGCTTCCGGCTCATCTCTCTCAAAACAGCATGCCTGGTGCTAGGCACCTAGTAGGTGCTTGACACATGAGTGCTAGCCCAACACTTTGAATGAGAAGCCACAGAGAGGGACTCAAGGCATCAGAACAGATTTGGACCATTGCCACCCTTTCTCCTACCGGGCAGGGAGCGAGGGATCCAAGGCCATGCAATGGCAAAACTCTTGCGCCTATAGAAAAAGTCTCTTGGAAGCACTCGTGTCATTGAGTTTTCCTGCTCACCCCCAAAGCTGAAGTCAACAAACTCACCCAGACATTGCCATTCTCCTGCAATACTGAGAACCCACGGCTCCTTCCAGGCTGCAGACATCGACCAGGGAGGAAGTCAAGAGCCACCCTTGCATGGGAATGCCCACCTCTGTGCATGTTCCAGATGGCAGAAGGAACCTATTCATCAAACGATGAAAACTCCCCCCGCTCTCCAGGAAGAATGGCCATGATGTGCTTGTAAATACATGTCTTTAGGTTTAAACAAATTGCATCATTATTTTTATACTTTGAGGGGCGTCCATGTGAAGGGAACAAGAGGCGTGCTTTGGTATTTGTCTTGCAGACAATACATGCCTGGGTCTCATGCTGTTTCCGTATCTTCTGCCCAAGCCAACTGGCCAGGCCCATGGCCTCTCAACGGGAGAGGGTGCCAACTCCTACCATTCTATTTTCATACTGTTTGATGATAAAAATCGCTCCAGCAGGACGAATGGCAGCGAACAAAAACAGGAAGCAGCCCCCTGATTAGATAGGGACACGGTAGCTTGTGGAGTGAAAAACAAGATGACTAAAATGATAAATGAGGGGACCATGGATGCTGCCATCCCCTTCCCAAACAGGCCAAGAATATACAGAAAGAAGAAATTAGGGACAAAGTCATGACTTGAGCTGTAAGTAAAGGTGAAGGGGGCTTGCTCTGTGGTATCATTTGGCGTATGTCTTCCTTGAGTTCCCTCTTTTGTTAAGGCCACTGGGTTGACCATCTGGTTTTGAGCCACTTCTTTGGAAAATCCTGCCTAGGAGATTTAGGCCTTTGCTTTGAGATGTGCAGGTATGTTGAAATCTGTAGTCTCGGAGCTTTAACTAAAACTGGGTCGGCACCTCTTCTGTCATCTTACCACTCTAGGATGCTGGTTCTCAATTGGGGGAGATCATTTTGCTCCCCAGGGGACATATGACAATGTCTAGAGACATTTAGGTTTTACCTAGCTGGTGGGGTAGTATTTGGCATCTCAAGGGTACAGCCAGGGATGCTGCCAAACATCCTACAATCCCAGGACAGCCCCCACAACAAAGACTTATCCAGCCCAAAATGTCAAGTAGCAAAGGTGAGACACCCTGGTTTAGAATAAGTCAAAATATATAGATATGGACACAGATATAGATAGTACAGATGTAGCTATAGGTATAGATAGTAGAGATGTAGATGTAGGGATAGGTATAAATATAGCTATAGAACAGGTATGGGTATGGACGTGAACATGGACATACATGTAGACATAAACGCATTGAATTCATTCAACAAAGAAGGCAGAGAGAGAAAGATAGAATGTCATCTCTGGTACCAAAGGCTTCCCAGGGTTAAATAATTAGAACAATGGAACTTAGACACTTCCCCCTATGGACCCAGCAGTGCCAGGCCCACTCTAAGCATGGTCCTCACCCGCCCCCCTCAGCCACAGCCTCACGAAGTGAGCGTGTATTCAAGTCCAACCTGTAACGCTTCCTTCCTGTCTGGCCTTTGGCAAGTGCCTTATTCTCTCTGTGTCTCAGCTCCGCGTCTATGAAATGGGCATAACAAATGCTACCTCACAGAGCCGTGATGACCATTACAAAGGAATGTCATGAGTCATGGCCAATGCATTGCCTGAAATCTGGTCAAAGGAGGGACATTCAATAAATTGTGTTCGTTAGGAATGTTATCGTTATCATGGGCATCGTTGTCGTCGTCATCACCCTCTTCAGCCATCTTTGAATTTAACATGTCTTTTAGATATGCATCCGCAATATCCAAAGGGGTTCTTTGCGATTGGGAAGCACAGCTAAGGGTACCAAGATGCTAAAATAGGACTCTCTCCCCGTCTCAGTTTCAACTGAGGCTCCGAGGAAGTAAGGACCAATACATACGCTCTTGAATTGGTTTAAGTCCTTAAAGTACCCTTACCAAGAGAGGCTGTGGCTGAGAGGGAGCCAGCAGATGTTACCACTCTGGAGAGAGGGCTACACTTCCCGCAGCGAGGGGGCAAAGCTGGGGTGCATGCTGCCCGTGGTGCCAAGCGGACCGTGTGGAGGGAGAGTCAACCCGGAGCCTTCAGATATTCTCTTGGGCAACATGTCGGCTATTTGATTCCACCCCATCTTTTGGGAATACCGTCCAAGTAGTCAAAGCTTTAGCACCTCCATTTGGAAGGTGGGGATGGTTGGATTGATTGCCTTTGGCCCTTGGTCACAACTCAGAAAGTCCCATTTTATAACTTATTACACTAGAATGAGTGAAGAAGAATCGGCAGGAATGCCTGTGTTTTAATAACCCAGAAATACAGTGACCCATCAGATGACAAATAATATATAGACACAGGGTTGTGCTAGTATTCACCACTTGTCCCTTGTCACCACTGCAGTGGTGAAGGCTAGAACAAACCAGAAATGCAAAAGACCAGGTTGCTTTCTCAGGCTGATGCCCATTTGCTGGGGTCTCTGAGCAGGCTGGACAAGCTCTCTGGTCCTTGATTTCTCAGGTACAGCAATAGTGACAGCTGCCTTGCAAGACGATTATGAGCACAGCAGCATGAAAACGAGCTCTGTAAAATGACAGATCCCTGTGGGTAAGTCACTGTGCAAAGCAAGCTGCTATTCTTTAGCACATTGTGTCCAAAACCGCTGTTGCTGAAGAGCTAGCTGGTCACTGCAAGAGTCTCAGAAGGTACCGCTCTCCTGAGTACATCCTTCCTATACAAATGAATGAAAACATCTGCTCCGGGAAGGGTTTCTACAGAGGGAGTTAGAGCCCTCTGAGGTCTGAGGAGGAGGGAAGAATGTACCTTTGACTCGTCTCTGTGCTGGACAGGTGCTTGCCTCGTAACTGATCCTGTACAAGTTTATTGAACTGAATGAGGACCTACATTTGCCAGCTGAACTAGAAACATGCTCCCTCTGTTTTACTAAATATGTGGGTCACACTAGCCCGGAGTTCCCTGTCCACAGCCCCCAGTGAGTAAGCTGCAGGTCATGCTCTCTCAGCCCCAGGTTGATCTGGGGAGGAATCTTGACCCTCAGGAGACCATCCAGATGCCAGCCAGGCACCCATGTGTCACACAGGGCTCTGTCCAACGAGACCTGGTTCAGGCCATAAATCCTGTTCTGAGAACTTAGAACTCTGAGGCCAAGCTGCCAGTGGAGGAGGATCACTGGGTGTAGAGAGGTCGTGGTATGGAGTGATGAGGTCACGGCCACAGCCACCCAGAGCAGTGGCAGTGCAGGGGCCATAAGGAGAATCAGGCAGACTCCAGAGGGGAACAAAGATGAGAGAAGCCACAGGGCCACAGAGAAGCCACAGTGAAGGAGAAAGGGAGTCTTTCTTCCCAGTTCCCAATCTAGACCTCTCAAGGTATCTTCCTTCTATCCCTGGGGCTCTAAGACTACCCTATTTATAATAATAGTTAATAATAAAATATTATTATTCTCTATTATTGAGAATAATCTTAAAATATAATTCCTTTTAACTTGAACTAGTTTAAGTAGACATGTATTCCTCAACCTCCAAAGAGCCTTGATGACAGCAGCTGCCCATGTGAGCACCGCCTCAAACGAGAATCATCCAGTCTTCAGAGAAGGGGGCTGTGGGGTGATAACCAGCAGAGAAATCCATGCCGGGCATCCTCAAGGTGGGTAAACCAGTGAGCCAAGCCGAGTGCCATTTCCACAGAGAAGAACAAACACCTCCACTGGATAGACTCTGGAAAGCCTGGTGAAATAATTTCCTGGAGTACAGCGATGTCTTTGGCCCCTTAGGCTGACACAGGTACGTTCTTCCCCAAATCGGAGCTTAATTCTGTGAGAGGGTTGGGCTTCAGATGCAAGCCGTATTGATTCATGTCCTGTCCCCAAAGGAAATGCTATGGACTCGCTATCTTAGCATGGCCCAGCTAGAGACCGAATGACTATTTCTGTCCTCTTGCATAATGTCGATTTCTTAATGGCCACTACACAAAAGCCAAAAGTTTCAAGAAGGCAGCATAAGAAGGTATAATGGAACCTCTTGTTATTGTCTGCCTAGCATCTCATGCCTAACTTGTCTTCTAGAGGCTACATTCCTTTTCTTTGGGAAACCTATTCCATGAGGTTTGGATGGGCTGAAAATCACAGATATGTGCAGCCTCCTATCCACGGGCATAGGTATGCCACCAACACCAGGTATTAGAGAATCTCATCCCAGTGGCCAATGGAGTAGGGGAGGGGGAGGGCTTAACACAAACCAGCCAATCTTGTTCCTTGCCTGGAAGTTTTACAAAGATACCAGAGAAAAAGTAGCTTTTTATTCTGAAGTGATTAAATTAGGATAATATAAACTTGAAACTGCCTGTGACCATGACTGTCTCCTTCCGCATTCCTTCACTGTAGGAGGGAACTCATTTGCTACAGAAGAACACAATACCAAAATGGAGAGAGAGACAGACAGACAGACAGACAAAAGGAGAGACAGAAACTGTTCGAGTCTTCATAGTCCTGAAACCAGATCCATCTTTGAACCTCACTGTTAGATGAGCCAGTAAATTACTTTTTGCTTTTTTTTCTTTCTATAATCAGGTTTCTGCCATTTGCAACCCAAACACCCTCTAAGCGAGAGCCTGAGAGCACTTGACTGAGAGAAGCCAGGGATGCAGGGATGACTGGGCATGACATTCTTACGAAGAGCGCAGTAAAGATTTCAGATCAGCCCCCTCCCCAGCCCTGTCGCGCAGCCCTCCCCATAAAGCGAGGAGTGTGGGCTCACACTTTCCATGGCACTTTGCTAAACAGGGTGACATGAAAAAAAAATTGCTCTCATGGTCAAAATAATTGTTGAATGAAATATCAAGTTAATGCAAAGTATTCTACTTTTTTTTTTATTATCACAGGGTTTCTCGGAGCCTTCAACGTGTTCACTATACCATTGGCCTCTCCAAAAGAAAAATACCATATTAAGGGTCCCACTTAAAAAATAAAAAGAAGAAGAACACTTTGAACATGCTGATCAGGGGCTTGTTTCTGGGCCAGTTCTGACTACCGTTCACACCCCATCTCAATTCTGACACGCTAAATTCGTTGTTTATGACCATTTGTGCTGCACCCTAGGCTGGTGTTAGTGAGGAAGAGGAGGCAAGTGGACAGGGGAGGGAAGGCATGACATTGGAGTGGAGGGCAATATTCTTCTGCTCCTTCCTTTTCAGTGACTTCCAGTTTAACAACTCAGGAATCTCTCTGTGTCTGCCATGTGCCAAGCACTGTGCAACATGCTGGTGATACAGAATAAACAAGACACAGTGCTCACGTCCAGGAAGATAAAGACACAGGTGGCTACTGTAGGTGGAGTTTGGGGGCGGGGGGCAGGGGAAGCTCCTTGGAAAAACAGATCCCCCCAATATCTGGAAAGGAGACGAGGGCACTTGGAGTTTATGCGAAAGACCACCCAGCCCACCCCCAAGCTATCCTACATTTAGGAGTGACCAGTCACACTATTCTGAGGACCCTCCTCTGAGTGTGTCTGCCGCTGCCCCTTCCGTTGGCCTTCGAAAAGCCACGTGGTTCAGTTCCGCTATGGAACAGCGATCAGTGGAAGTAATTGACGTAGATTAAGCTATGGGCAGGCTGTATAGATCATGAGCCCCGATCTAATTCCTGCCTGCTCCACTCAATTACACAGGAGCTCCTTACTGGAGAGGCAGGTGTAGTTACTGTAAATAAGTTCAAGTTTGGGCACAGATGTCATTGGGTAACTGCATTTGCCCTGCCTGGGTGATACATAAGGAAGCCATCAGCAGTGCGATTGCTGCGTAAGCAGAGGCATGGCGAGCCTCCTCTGGATAGCTGGTATCTAGGTGACCTAAGGGTGGCTTCACGGGGAAAACCCACTTAGTGTGCCCTTGATTCACAGTGCTAAATTTTAAATGGATAGGGAAATATGCAAGAAAAAAAGTAAGTGGTTGCAGCCCCACCAACAGGGCTGTAAGATAAGCATTAGCAGGCTTACAATGACTGTGAGGCAGTGAGCCAGGCTGGGCGTGGGGAACACAAGTCTGGGGTCAAGAGTGATATTAGTGCCATGAGCGAGGGTGGTTTCTAGCTGTGCAACCTTAGGCCCCTCCGAGCCTCACTTTCCACATCTGCAAATGGTATTAATCATACATTCCCATGCCACAGAGCCACTGTGGGTCTGAAGAGGGAGAGAGGATGTGAAATCCTTTGTATTTGGCAAAGTACAGTGCCTCGGTGAGCTGGTACTGTGGGCAAGACGTGGGAAAGGTGGTGCGAGACGGGGAGATTTGGCTGGATTTGGTTATGAGACTGTGAGGGGGAAAAATCATCAAATCATCAAGATCTTCTGACCCAGAGCACAAATTTCCAGTTCTCAGACAAATAAGTTGTGAGGATCCAACGCTCAGTACGGCGGCTAGAGTTAATACTACGGTACTATGCACTTGATAATTGTGAAGAGTGTGAAGCTCAAGTGTTTTCAATATGACAACATAATGGTGATTAGGGGCATAAGCTGTCACTTTCCCAAGGTGTGTAGCAAGTAAGCAGTGCACTAAGCTGTAAATACGGATGGATTTGGATCTCAGATCCGTGCTCCAGTATCTCCCAATTCCTCTTCTATGTTTGATCAACTTGCAAGAATCAAAAGGGAATTTAGAATAAAGAAAATATGTCATATACATAGCATGAAATATTACTCAGCCTTAAAAATGGAAATCCTGCCATATGTGGCAACACGGATGAACCCGGAGGACACTGTGCTAAATGAAATAGCCCAGTCACAGAAGGACAAATATTACAGAATTCTATTTATATGTGGAATCTAAAATAGCCAAACTCACAGAGGCAGAGAGCACAATGGTGGTTGGCAGGGGCCAGGGGCAGGGGAATGGGGGGTTACTGCTTCGTGTGTGTAAAGTTTCAGTTATGCAAGATGAACATGTTCTAGAGGTCTCCTGTACAATATCGTGCCTATAGTGCATGCCTATAGACACTTCAGAATGCATTACGAGTCATGCTAGATGTTCTTACCACAATTTTAAAAGAGAGATCTGGTCTCCCAAAGGAATAAATGTTGAACCTAGTGGCAAAATATTTAACTTTGCTAAACCTTAATACCTTCAACCGTTAAATGAGTAGTTACCTTGGCAGGTCATGTGAGGAGTGATATAACACATGCGAAGCATTTGGCATTGTGCCTCGGACATACTAAAAGCCCAATTAATGTCTGTTGTTATTGTTGTCTTAATCAGCAGCAGCAGCATCCTTGTTCCTCCAGCAGTTACCCAGGCTGCCGAGAACTGATGCTGTCTCATCACATCCACCCTTGCACAGCAAACCCTGCCAGCCAGCTAAAGCTAAAAGTTCGACAGGCAAGTCAAGTTCTCCATTCCCACCTTGGAAGAAAAAAAATTCCATAAACTTCACAATCTAATAAAACATTCAGGGGACCCCAAGGGTTTGAAAACACTTCAAACCGAAAATCATGAAAGCAAGTGATTTTCATCATCTCTAACGACAGTCCAGTTACCGTGTCAACCCTGTTCTAATTCTTAGAAGGAACAAAACTCGAATCAAGTTTCGGCAAGTCTGCTGGGACTATCTCTATTGATAGATATGGAGATAGATAGATACTCGGATACGGTAATATGACACATTCCCTTCACATTTGACAGCTTGCTGCGGGATCATAGAGAGGGTACTTTTTCAGAAATCCTGGAGGGCTTCACCGGTTTTCCTTAGGGCCCCTCTTAATCCTTTGATACACAAATCATTCTCGTTTGAAGCACCTGTCGTGTCAACTGGCCCGATGCTACCACATTCTCATCCATCAAATGCTTTGCTTGTAATTAGAGCTGCTCGCCAGCAAAATTTTCATCCACTCTATGAAATGCTGCATCTTTTGCAAGATTTGCAATTCCACTTTGCACTCCATTTGCATTGTGTTTGCATTGTACGGTCAGACGCCTAGCACATCTGGCAGTATGGAAGGGAGTGTCCAACAGAGGTGTTCGTGCACTGCCAGGCAGTTATGCTTTCGTAGAGCGGGTGGGGTGAGTGGCCTGGGGAGGGAAAGTGTGTCTACGTGATGACTGATTGGTAATTATTTTCATATCGTGACAATGGTGGCTCCTCTACCTAACTCTTCATTTACCACGCAGGCTTAGACAGTGCATTCCCAACGAATGGGATGTCCTAAATTCTGGTTCTAACCCTTGGGTGCCCAGGATATCATCTGGTGTCTGCTGCAGTTAATCCTCTTGGCTTGAGCTGCAGAGGGAGTTTCACAAAAACAAAGATTCCTTAACTAAACCCTTCAGACCCTTGAGCTCTCATACATACTTTTTATTTCAAATGAATTACTTAGTTCAGACTTGCTTGAATGGTGTAAATGTCAAAAAATGGTTTTAGTAATCATCTCAGTAATAATCCCTCATATAGTCATAAACCACATAATGATGTCTCAGCCAATGACAGATTGCATAGACGACGGTGGTATACCATATAGACTAGATGTGTAGTAGGCTATACCGCCTAGGCTGTGTACATACATTCTATAATGTTCACACAGAAAAATCACCTAATGACGCCTTTTTAACCCATAAATGCATTTCTCAGAACATGTCTTCATCTTTAAGGGCCATGACTATAGCTGACAAGCACTGCACACAATACAAAGAGTGTTTACAGACACGGGGTCTTCATTACATAAGAATTTGTTATTCATTTCTAACATTATAATGAAATTATTTGAAAGCAAAAACTTGTTTATGATATAAAAATTCACAAATGAATGGCCACGTATAAAGTGAATTCCCCTTCAAACCTCATTCCCCACATAACTGATTCATTTTGGTGACTTGGAGCAAAGCATTTTGGTGTCTCTTGCGTAAATTGAACACAAAATTAGCCCAAATTGAAATTTACATGTTAGCTGAGGTGAAACATGGTAAATATTTTCAAGAAGAACCAGACAATTTTCACTCCATATCAGTTTTCCTTTTCTATTGTATTGGTAGAATCATTGGATTATAGCTACGGTGCCTATTTTCAGCCTCCCTTGCAGCTAGGTGGGAGTATATGATTATGTTCTGACCAATAGGGCAGATAAAAATATGTTCAATTTCCTGGTCTTGCCTTTAGAATGAAGGGACAGTTTTTTCCTGCCTTCTTTTTCCTTTTCCCACCAGCTAGACTTGGTAGTGAAACACCTAGGAAAGTGTTGACAAGGAAAACACACTAAGTAAGGATGATGAAGAAAAAAGACAGAAGAAACCTGGGCTGCTAAAAATCCCAAGGTTTGCAGCTGCCACACCAGCCAGAATGGACTTTTATGTGCAAGGGGAATAAGTATCCACCTCATTTAAGCTACAGTTATTTAGAGTTGTTCCTCAAGCATTGAACTATACCCTACATAACATAGTGTCATTTTCCTTTCATCTGCTACACAATTAATTATACTTTCACTATGCAACTCCCATGTACAAGACAAGTAAATTAGAGGCAATATCAAGGAGTAGCTAGAAACATGGGTTCTGAAACCAGATTAACTTTCTCCAAATCTGGCTCTACCACTTTCGGGTAAAGTGTTAAGTGAAAATAATAGGGGATGATTTATCTAAACCTTGGATTTCTAATCTATAAACTGGGCATAGTAAGAATAGATACTTCATGGGATTGATGTAAGTTTTAATGATATAAGTCTTAATCAGATAATCTGTGGGAAGCATTTAACACATTTTACCAAACATTCAATACCTGCTAGTTGTTCTTATTAAAGAGAAAGGTGTTTTCAGGGCTGGAACAAGCCCCAGTGCTGAGTCCAGTTTGGGGATCTGAAGCTAAAGTGATGCTGCTAGGGGCTCGTTCATCCAAGTCTTTACTCATCCACTAAGTGAATTTCCTGCTGAAATGGAAACTTGCTTTCCTTTCCTCTTAGAAAGTTCCCAAGTTTTCAAATAAAGAAAAAAAATGGAAAGACCATGATCTCTCACCCTTTTGGATGCACTTTTGATTTGGGCAATGCGTATCAACGGTAGAGGGTAGGGCCAGGCAATAGTTGGTGACCGCATCTTTCCAAGATAGCAGAATGGTGCTGGTCTCTTTCACCAGTTGTGCCAGCCCTGTGCCAAATCTCAGGGAACTACATTTCCCAAGCTCCTTTGCCATCTAGCTTCCTGTCAGGCTCAGCCAATGGGAGGCACTGGTGGAAGACTGAAGGGAGGCCAGAGGATGCAGCCAAGATATTTCTCACCCCACCCACCTATCAGCTGTGGCAGCTACTCTGTGACTTAGGTTCCACCTGAAGGCCCTGGCCCCTGGGCTCTAGTAGTAGAAGCTCCTCTTTTTGTCCCTTTTCCCAGGGGTAGTAGTGATTCCTGCTGTTGGAATCTCTGGGTTTCCTCACTTTCCCCTGTTTGCCTCCTTGGCTCTTCCATCACCTGTGAATTCAATTCCCAGCATTAAATTCTCTCTGCTTGAAGGACCTGAATGAGGTCTGCCTTCAGTCTGGACCCTGACAGACACAACACGAGAACTCCAATGCCGAATACTCTGCCTTCATGTGCTGGGGATTCAGTGCAGCTCTGTTGAACGAATAAACACGTGGAGGATGCTCACTTAATCCTCTGAGCTCAGTCCTCTGACCACTCTGATCAGCTGGGAGGCTAAAACACCCCTTCCAAGAGACTCGTCTGCTCACCCAGGTTCTGGGCTGGCTAAACCACTGAATATATCAAAACGTTCAACTCTCAAAACCCCATTTCTAGTCTGGTCCCCAGAAGTAGTAAATCTCAAGCCCTCAGTTCCTGAGCCCCCAAAGGCAGTGAAGAATTTCTGCTAGAGACCTTGTGATGGGCTGATTCAACTGAGAGCAGCAAAGATGAGGGACCGGAGAAGGAGCATGGGTTGAATGAAAGCACAACTTCTCTGAGAAGCTGTTTATCTCCCATCGGTCCCCGTGACACGGCTGGGGATTAGCACAGTGCTTTTAATATTTGTAAATATCTGTTGGGCCCCAAGACTTCTCTCCCATGGAAACAGCTAATAAACCAAGCTGCCTGAGTTTATTCCTCCGGCCAAGGCACATTCCAGGGTCTGATTACGTTGCTGTGTTTTTATGAAAAAAGAAGAGAGGGAAGAAAGAGCAAGGAGTCGGGGAAGTGACGGGGGAGTTTGAGCTGAAAGCAGGAAAGTTCGTTTGCCAGGGTGTGGAGCCAGAACTGGGGCTGACATGGGGATCGGAGCCAGCCCTCCCCCTGGGACAGCGACTGCCCTCGACCAGGGGCTCCAAATTTTTAGGCACATCCAGCTAAGTGAATGGCCACTTTACCAGGCCGCCACACAAAACCTGGAAGTGGTAACTAGGTGGGAAAGGACCTAACTCTCTCGAAGAAAAAGATGAATTGCTAGGCACCATCAGTCCTGCTGACCGTGGACTGTACTCTGATTAGCAAGGAGAGCTTTTCGTCTGGTTGCTGTTTGACAGTTAAGAAGCCCAGGGCCGGCCCTGGCTGGTGTAGCTCAGTGGATTGATCGTGGGCTGCGAACCAAAGGGTTGCTGGTTCGATTCCCAGTCAGGGCACATACCTGGGTTGCAGGCCAAGTCCCCCAGTGGGGGCCATGTGAGAGGCAACCACACATTGATGTTTCTCTCCCTCTCTTTCTCCCTCCCTTCCTCTCTCTCTAAAAATAGATAAATTAAGTAAAATAAAAAAATTAAAAAAGAAAAAGAAGCCCAGGGCCCAGGTGCTGAGGGGCTTTCCCCAAGGTCATGGTTAATGCATGTCCAAGGTCCCACCCATGTTCATGCCACCCTCCCAAGATGACACATTTCCTCCAGGTATGGGTGCCCTGGAGTTTTCCTTGGAGATTATTTGACTTGTCTTATTCACTGATTTCAGGTTTGTTTGTTTATTTGTTTGATTGTTTTCTTTCAGGCCAGCAAGCCCATATCACTTTTTTTGTGATGACAACACAACTACAATAATAGATTTTTAGCCTTGGAGGTGACAGTGAAGTTCAACCCACTCTGTGCTAATGATAGCAACGTTTGCTATTTACCAAGCACCGACTATGTGGTGTGTGCATTGCTCTAGATATTGTACCTCTCTTACTTCATATGGTAGCCTTGACCCAAGGGCTCCCCAGAAAGCTAATCTCACAATTTACTCACTCCATAAATTAAAGTTCCTACGTTCCAAGAGTTTGCAAAAAAATGACCCACCACATCTTTCTCAGGGTGGAAAAAATCACAATATAAACATGAGCCTATAATAGACCCTGGGAGATCCTGCCCTTAAGAAAAGCAGTGCATTTTTTTTTAAACAAGCTGTTTCCCGAACTTCTGTCCATAGAATCCTTATTTCCTGAAACCCAATTAGCATCCTGCTCCCTTTATAATCAATGAGAATCTCAGTCTTGTGTTAATTAACATCCCCTGGCAAATTTAACTCAGATGAAGAAGGCTTCTAGCATCAGAGAGTTTTTAACAGACTTATTTATGAGAAACTGCTTAATGCTTTCTTAGATGGAGAAAGGACAGGTGAGAATCATCCGTTGTGTTAAGAGATTTAAGACTATAATGAAGTTTCAAGGGGATAGGTGGAATATCTTCAAACACATCCCTAACTCCTCGCCTGAGCCCCGGTCAGCCTCAGATGCATCACGGCCAATATTTAAACAACTACAAAGGTGAAGGTTGACCCTGAGCATCCTCCCCATCCTTCTCCGTAGTCCGCTTGAGATGTTATCTGCAAGGAGTAAACAGGCCCGTCCCCGAAGTCTCGGCCACCCCAGTGTGATGTCAAACAGCTGCCCAGGGCCCTCCGGGAAGCTCCCATCTTTCTCCCCCTGCGCTTATAACAAGTCAAGCTTCCTGGCAGCGTTGGGGAGGGGAGTACAGGGGTACGGTGGGGGGGGGGGGGGGCAGGCAGCATTCCCTTTGAAGTTCAAGGGAGCGTCGGATATGGTACGTGTGGGAAGGAACACTGAAATCCGTGCGTCATGGAGCCCTCTTTTCTGCAAGGTCTGAATGTTTCAGGAAGAGAGGTAGAGTTCAGTGATTCCAATAACAACAACAGTAACCGTAGTAACCCACATGATACTGATACAGTGCTTAGTAGTGTCAAACATAAGCACCGAGTACCTTCCTTGTTTAAGTGTTTACCAGAAGGTAAGAACTGCAATGGGTCCCTTCTTACAGATGGGGGCACCGAGGCTCAAGGAGGCTGAGTGACACGCCCCAGGTCACGATGCTGGTGAAGGGTGGGGGCGGGTTTTAGTTCAGTTCGGGACTGATTTCTTAGTTCCCAAGGTGAGTGAGAGCAGGTTTCTTTGCTGACCAAGAGGCAAAGAACGGGCTCTCCAAGGGTTCTCCTTACCCTGGAGACACAGACTTGGCCGTTGTGAGGGGAAGGAAGGAAGCTCTCATGTCACTTGTACCTGGTCCAAGTGGCAAAGGGGACGAGGGAGCACATGTTGATGGCAGGGAGGGTGGAGCTGTGTCCTGGCAGCTGCAAGTCCCCATGGAGTGTGATTTTACTCCATCTGCTCATGGAGGGGAAGCCAGGTGTGACAGGTACCTTCACAAAGGCACCCAACACCAGGACAAGACCTGGGAAAGGGGGCGGAGCCTCTGAAAGTCAGGCAGAGAGAGTCAGACACGGTCACTGTGTGTTTGCTGTCTGTGGAACCGCCTCTCTTCCTTGCGTCCCAACATGTGCTACCTCAGGTGACCCAGGAGAGAGCAAGATGGCAGCTGCAACGTCTTTTATGGTGCACCCCATTCCTTCCACAGCACCCCATTAGAAGCAGAGTCAGCCCCATTCAGTAAGGGAGGGGGCCGCACAAAGGCATGGGGCACCAAGAGCAACAGTTATCGAGTGCCGTCTCGGAGGGAGCCTGCGACAAGCACCCACTCTGTGCCACACACGGTGTTGGGTTTCTGAACAATACAGAGTTCCCAGTCTAGTGGGGTGACAGGCGTTCCTTACATAATCACACAAAGAAATGTGTGATTATGCACGGGACTCGGGGCTGGGCAACAACTCACACGACTCTCTCAGAGTGTGGAGCAGAGCAAAGGCCGAGCCCTGCTGGGAAGCGGTGCCCCGGGTTCTGGTCTCTTGTCGTTTATTTTCTATGTGTCTGAGTCTCACCTGAAAAGTGGAGACGCTGTCACAAGGATGTAAAGATGTTGGACACGCCAAGAGATGGCTGTTTCCTGAATGACTGGATCCAAGAATCCAACATCTCTGAACATTTCGAGAGAGTATTTTGGTGCAGGCAGATTCCTGAGGCTGCCTTTGCTTACGTTTTTACCAGCTGTGACAGACGTTCTATGAATTCATTCAACAAACATTTATTAAGCATCTACTATGTGCTCCAGCCCTTACTCCCCCGTGCTAGGCACTGGCAATACATCCGTGAGAAGGGCAGACACACGTGCCTGCCCACATGGACTTTATAATTTACTGCATGGCCAGCATGTGGGAGAAGGTGGCACCCGTCCAACCTGGCACCACCTTTCACTAAGGGTGTCCTGGTGTTGTGGTGGAACCCCTTTACTACTCAGCGTGTTAACCAAAACTGGTCAGGAACTCCAGGAATGCAAGAAATCTGAACAAATCACCTCCCTGCCTCGGCAGCCAGGGGCCAGGGGAGTGCATGGGCAGGGACGCCTCAGGGCGGTGGGCAGGCCCCATGATATTTAACAACCGGTAAACTGGAACTGCCTCCCAGCTTAACATCGGCCCTGGCTGCGGTTCCTGCTGGGCCCTGCTCTAGTTTTCCCCATTTCTTCTCCACGGATGCCAAGCCATTGAACACCTCCAACCTAAACTAAAAAAATGAATGTCCTGAAATCTACTGATAGGGAAAGTGCTCAATGATCCCTGTAGCGGGCTGAATTATGTCCTTCCCAAAAAGTTTTTTGGAGTCCGAACTCACTGTATCTGTGAACGAGACCTTCTTCGGAAAGAGGGTCATGGCAGGTGTCATCAAGTTCAGATGAGGTCATTTTGGAGTGGGACCGGAGCTAAGGCAGTATGACCGGGGTCCTCATAAGAAGGGGGAACACAGACAGAGGCACCCACACAAGGGAGAAGGCCATGTGGGGAGGGAGACGGAGACTGGAGTGATGTATCTACAAGCCAAGGAATGAACAGCATTGCCGGCCAACCACGGAAGCTGGATGAGGCAAGGACAGGATTTTCCCCTGGAAACTTCAGTGGGCACAGGGCCCTGCCAACACCTGGGTTTCAGACTTCTGGCCTCCAGAAGTGTGGGAGCATCCGTTTCCTACGTCTCCAGCCACCCAGTTTGCAGGCCTTTGTCTCAGCAGGCCCAGGAAACGACTACACAAATTGGGGGTGGGGAGGAACTTTGGATGCATTTCTCTCTCTCCCACCATTCCCATTTTACTGATGAGCAAACAGAGGAGACCAGAGAGAGGAAGTCATCTACCCAAAGTCACCAAGAAAATGGGGCCAAGCCAGGCCCCATCTCTCAGCCTAGGGCTTGGAAGAGACTGCATTTTCTTCGTCATCACCAGGCCACCATCCGTCTACATGCTGTTATCATGTATTACTTCTGCAAGAAAGGAGAGGCTCGGGAGTGCATGAGTCTTCCGACGCTGGCAGGCGGTCTGCGCTTGCTGGCTTTGCAAGAGAATGACCAGGCTGCGGGCGCTGTGAAGTGAGCTGTGAGCACGGTGACAAATGGCTCCGGGAACAGGGCTGGCACGGTCTAGGGAGGTGGACCAGAAAACCACAGCCTGTCGAGAACATCCACAAGCGCCATGTGGTTTCTTAAGGCAGCTCTCTCTGCGCTCTCCGCCAGGGTGCCGGTGAGCCCCGGGGGCACTTTCCAAGCCCGCCCATCACGTCTTGCAAGGGGGGCCGGAGGGGAAGGAGGGAAGGAGGCAGAGTTTCTTCTGAGAGCCTCACAGATTCCATTTTAGGACATGTAATGATAGCCTTTTATCCCAGCTCTGATTCCAAGGTGCATACTTTCTTCAATTTATTTCTTGATTGAGGCAGCCCTGGTGAATACCATGATACAGCGCGTTTCAGGTGTAGGGTATTATCACTCAGTGTCTGCCTATGCTGTAGCACGCTCGCCGCCAAAAGTCCCGTTTCCATCTGTCACCGTGTATTTGACCCCCTCCACCCGTCTGGCCTCCCTCCCAGCCCCCTCTCCCTCTGGTAACCACCATTCCGTTTTCTGTGCCCATGAGTTTGCTTTCGCTTTGTTTGGTGTGTTCGGCTCTTTCCTTTCCATCGCATATGAAGCCATACTGTTTTTGTCCTTTTCCGTCTTGCTTATTTCGCGTAGCAAAATACTCTCAAGACCCATGGTGCTGCAAATGGCACTGTTTCATTGTTTTTATGGCTACGCGGCCTTCCACTGGGTGTCTGTATCCCAGCTTCCTTGTTCAGTCATCCGCGGATGGACAGAGAGAGGCTGTTTCCATGTCTTGGCTATTGTCGATAATGTTGGACTGGACCTATGGATGCACGTATCTTTTCAAATTAGTGCTTTCATATTCTCTGGATAAGTCACAGGTGAATAATTTTTGACATGCCCAAATAGGGCGACTTGGGTGACACACAGTGATCGTAGCAGGACCTAGGGACTGGAGCCAAATTGAGTGGGACCAGAGCCCTGAGTCAGCCCCTTGCAGAGGGCTTCTCCGGGGGTGGGCACCCAGGCCGAGTACTCACTATGGCTTCCCCTCCCTTCCAGCCATGATATTGACCTTAAAAACATGAGATGGCGTACACCTGCAGCCCTGAGCCTCTGGTTCAAGATGCTGTTCTGATCCAGGACAGCCCAGGGGACCCGTCGGCTGGTGAAAGGAATGCAGTGGGCTGAGGCTGACCCTGACTTTGAAGTCAAGAAAGAACTGAGTTCCAATCCTGGCTCAGTTGCTCATCTGCTGTAGAGCAAAATCACGCCACCCCCTGAACCTCAGATCCTTCATTTGCAAAATGAGATGGTGATCACTTCTGGGAAGGGTTATGAAGTGCAGTCCAGAGCTTCCACTTGGACTGCGAAGTCAGACAATCAGTGGGCACAGATCCGACCCCCTACCCCCACTTGCCACTGGGGAACCTTTGGGAAGACTCTGAACTCTCTGTGGCTCAGTCCACAAATCCCCAGCAGGGACCAGCAGTGTCCATCCATGGTGGGGACACAGCCATACCCTCTGCACCATTCCCATGCAAGCCAACCCAATGGCTTCCAAACTGCCAGCACCTATAATGCTTTGCCTGAGGGATTTCTGCGTCACCAGCACACTTGACTGGCAAGTGGGGCAGGTTGAGAGGGCCAGAAGTTAAGACTTTCTCACCATGACCGTTTAGAATTGACATATAATTACCCCAACTTCCTCACTCTCAGGAGAGACAACTCTGGGTGCATTCTACGCACACTTCCTGCAGGCCTCCCTGGGGACTTCGCCCCAGTCGCCCATGACAGGGATGCTGATAAGGGGCAAGGGATGCTGTGTGACTAGCTTGTTTGCTTTCTGGTCTCACTGTCTTCCTTCCTTCAGGAGCTTCCTCAGGTGTCCCAAATTAATGTGTCTCGTGGCCTGTTCCTGCCAGATCCCGATCTTAGCGTTACTCCTGGAGTTACTGAAAGGGTTAAAATAGATGACTAGGTGGAAAGTTCTTAGAAGAACATCTGCCTCACGGTCAGATCATGATCAAGTTAATCTGACCACTGCAAGGATTGAAATAAGCTGGCGGGTGGCTAGGCGTGGAGTAAGCACCTAAAGCTGTGCCATTTTACAGATGTGGAAACTGAGGCTCAGGGGCCACTGCATCCAGCAATGGGGGGAGTTCAGATGGCAACCTGACTGGTCCTGCTCCTCATAACCTCTCTCTGGGGGAGAAGAAGAAGCCAGGCTGTGGCTGCTAGAACAAAGTAGTACCTCCACCCTGCGCCTCCCTTCCCCGGTCTGCTGAAAATCCGGGAGCTCGAACAAAGACAGCTTTGGAGCCTCGAGCCCTGCAGATATGGGGCACGTAGAAACAAAGCCGTGTCTCTGAGTCCTGGCCATTGACCCTTCCCACAGCTATCCATCATCCTGAACGGGGATTTTATGCGCCCTACACGCCAATCACCTCTTCAATTACCTCTCGGGAGGAGGGAGAGGCCCAGTGGCATCTGATGTCACGTTTGATTTAGGGTAAGTCACACCAGAGAGGGCATCTGAGGTTAAAGAACAGGGAATTCTGGGCCTGTTTGTAAATCAACAGGCTTGAGGTTTTCATTATTCACCTTCTTAGAGCATGGGGCAATATGACTCACTGGATCATAAAAGAGATCAAATAGCGTTGTTGCTAATAATTCTTTCCCTGACCCATTCCCTGGCACATTTGGTTTGTAAACAGAGTTTTAATGGCATCCCTTGGACATAATAACATCATTTCTTTATAGCACCTTGGCCGCCTAGCCACTCTTGGCTGTAATCGGGTTTAGGCTTAAATCGGCCTCATTTGTGGGAGCTAATGTTGTTTGGTGTTTCAAGAACTACTTAAGGCCGGGGATAGGGCTCTTTCAGAGCACGGCACGCTGGTGGGGCTGGCCTGGACGCCACGGCCTTCACCCCGAACCAGCCCCAGGACCCTGAGCTCTGAGATTCATGATTCCTGCCCCCACCCCCTGGTCTCCAGGGAAGATCTTTTTTTCGTCTTTCGAGGGTCCTTGGGGACCTCGAGGTTGGTCTCTAAAAGTGCCGGGAATGTCAAAGGAGCTTTCGGCGCCACATATGGTTTTATGGGTAAGACAGGCTTGTTCATTAACTAACCATCGTGCGGAGCTGCGCTGGGTTTGGAGGCAGTGAGAGGGCAGCGTGGCGATGGCGGCAGAGAGTAAGAAAACAGAACAAGACAGAGCAGCTGAGGGGTCATCAAAGGGATGGAAACTATCCCTCGGGACAGGTTTTCCTAAACTCCAGCCACGTCTGTGCCTCCCTACAATTTAAGCCAGATCTGACTGCTCCTCTTATTAGTATCCACTTTGTGTGTATTTTTGTTTGTCTAAATTAACTCACTTTAGACTCTTTTAAATGCTTGCCAGAAATAGGAGGTAACCATAAAAATACGGGTCCACCATCCCTAAGCCAAAACCCCAGGGCCAGATGTGTTTCAGAATTCAGAAATTTGCACACTTTTGAAAGGGAGCGTGGTGTGGACACCCCCAGGACTGCGCCCAGGGTGCAATGCGTTCATACTCTTGCAGCACAGCCCGTCAACATCCACGTGAAGTCTGATTTTAAAAACGCTATCGGAAAGCTCACGCTCATTTGGGTTAAGTATGGTTACTCCATGATTTATGAAAATAAATATCTACTTCCAGAGAATTTTGGATTTTGGAATTTCACGTGAGGGATGATGAACCTGCACATCCGAGGCAAAGCAGTACGGGTTTACTCCAGGTGGATGTGGCGGCACACCGAGAGAACTAAGCCAGAGACTTCGGGTCAAGATGGCAGAGCGGTAAGTGCTGTGCCCCACCCCCCACAACCACATCAATATTACAACTGACGTATCGAACGACCACCCTTGAAAACCACCTAAAGACTAGCTGAACAGAGTTCCTATAACTAAGGATATAAAGAAGAGGCCATGTCGAGACTAAATGTTACATGTCAACTGTAATTGGGGAAAATAAGTTAAAAAAAAAAAAGAAAGAAGGGAGTGGGGAGGTGGGGACTGGTTGAAGATGAAGGGATTCATCAAAGAACATGAATGAATGACCCGTGGACACGGACAATGGTGTGGGGACTGACTGTGGGAGCAGGGGGCGTGGGCTGGGTGGAGGGGTCCACCCCGCAGGGGGAAGATTGGCACAGCTATAAGAGCATAAATGATAAAATAGTTTTTAAAAAGAAAGAAGCCAGAAATGAGATGTTTCCTCATTATAGCACCACCTGGAGCCCTTCTCCTAGACACAGTGGGAAGCAACGGGAGGGAAACAGAAGGACAAGGACTTGCTCAGGGTTGGTGTCCATGCTGCCTGACACCAGGCAGGGACCGCAGTGGTGCTAATCACACACGACAGGGCAATGCCTAACTAAAAAGAAGATTCAGAAAGGACGCATGTACAATAACAAGAAGGGGTGGAAACAGAGGAGGGAGGTGGGGAGGGGTGGGGGGGAAGGCAGAAAACTGTACTTGAACAACAAACTTAAAAATGTTAAAAACAAAAAAAAAAAGGTTTGGTGGTACTAGCTAAACAGCATGGCATGAATGTTCAAACCAAAAGGGTCTTAAGAAACCAGCTATTCCACAGGTTACCAAACTTTTTCTGTAAAGGACCAGATAGTAAATATTTTATGCTTTTTGAACCATACGATCTCTGTCACAATTTGCAACTCTGCCCCTGCAAAAGCAGCAGTAGACAATATGTAAACCAATGGGCATGGTTGTGTGCCAATAAAACTTTATTAACACAAACAAGCTGTGGGCCAGAGCATGTGAATCCCTAATCTAATCGAGTCTTTAAGGTGAGAAAACCAGTTTTGAGAAGGAAGTGATTTGCTCAAAGTGAATTAATGGCATAGGCAGAACCAGGAGCCAGGTCTGTCTATGTTGACAGGCTGCTAGTCTGAAGAAGAAGAGAAAAAAATCTCAGCTTCTGCCTTCAACCCCAAGAATAATTTTAAGGGAAAGACTCTAAGAAGTCACTTTCCACATCCAAACAAGATGCAGTAGATTTAAAGTTAAGCAGAGGCGGAGGTAAGAATGGACTTTGGAAGAACATACTTAAGGCCAAAGAGCAAACACTGGAAAGGACATGGGCATATACCTGCGAAAAGTCTAACCCTAGACATCTTGAGCAGGAAGATCGCCAATTAACCCGGGTGGCATTTTTTTGCCCCAGACAAAGGCAGTTTCGAGCTTCCTGATGACTGTAGAATAACCTGATCTACATAGGGAACTGATTTAGTCTAAAAGACCCCAATCAAAAGGACATTTCTCTACTCCATCCAGCTCAACAAATATTGATTGAGCTCCAGCTATGTGCTAACCACCGTGCTGACCCTGTTCAAGGTGCGGGAAATGTATAAAATGTGGGCTTTGCCCATCAGAACTCATTTTTCATTCTCAGGGAATAAGGAGCTACAGTGATAGAGAACAACTACTTATTGAGCTTTCCCGAGAGAAGACAAGGCTTCGAGGTGTCGTGTTAATGGTGAAGAGAAAGGGGATAGACAGAGGAAAGTGGGGACAGTCCCAGGTGTCTCTCCAATCATAACTACATGGGCAAGCAGCCCCTGGTAGCTCTGATGGCGTCCCCAAAGCCCGGCCATGTCGACGGGAAAGGATGCATCGTTTGAGCCTCTTCTCCCAATGTCTTTCCACCCCAGACAGATGGTGGTAACAGATACGGGATTCTCTCCCCTGTCAGCCCAGGGGAGGGGACTTGAGAAAGATGAGTGAGGGGGAAAACAGGGAAGTAAGGAGATGGACAGACCCACAGGCAGAGAAAGTGTTTGACGAAAAGAGACAGGATAGACAAAGAGGAGGAGGAGAGAGGAGAGTAGGGGGAAAGAGAAAACCCAAGGTGGGTAGAGGAGGGGGGGTGGGGATGCCAGAGGCATCTGTTTCCCTTGGGAAGTCACTAGAGGACTTGATGTGGGAGTGTGGAGTGCGTCTATGTCATGAGATCCCTGTCTTCTACAGAGAAGAAGGCAGAAGGTGGCAAAGTGAGAACAGTAAAGAATCGTGGCTGGCGTCTGCAGAGAAAGCCTGGGGGCAGCAGGTCGAGAAAGAAGCAAGAGCACAGAATCCAGAAAGCACGAGAAGGTCCGCCCTTGCACAGTGACGGGCTATGGGGGGTCAAAATGGGATCAGGCTTGTGCCTGTGTTTCTGGATCTAGGAACGTGGTGTCTACTGGGATGGGAAACCCAAGAAACAAAGCAGAACTCATCAGGAGTAAAAGCAATCGCAGAAGCAGCCTTGAAGGCAGACGAGAGGAGAAGGAGAAAGAAACCAAACTGCTAGGCACCATCTCATTAAATCCTCCTGACAACCCCGTGTGGCTGGCAATATATTCCCATTTTACAGATGTAAAAAAAAAAAAAAGGCAGGGGACAGCAGAGAGGTTAAGCAGTTTGTCCGAGGGAACACGGTGGCAGATCCAAACCCTTTTCGTAGCTCCAAAGCCTGAGACATTTTTCCTCTACCAGAAACGCACTGCCTGAAAGATATACGCATCCCATGCCTTCTACCTGGGGTACCACATATGGAAAGGAGGGAGGCTGTGATCTGGTTGTGGATACAAATGAATCCCAGGTCTCTCTGGACACCAGATGGTAGACACCTGGTCTCTAGTTCTAAGCCCAGGCCTTGCCAACAGGTGGGACTTCCAAAAATGGGGTCAGGAGGGATCCCCTCTTTTATCATGCCAGGAAGAGGAAACAGAGTCTGTGTTCAGGCTGCTGAGTCCCGCACAAGCCAGTTGGTGTTTGGGAAAATCAACCCTTCGGGAAGGAAATGAGGCAGGGCAGCCAAGTTCCTAGCATTGGGTCTCGCTCACCTGGCAGCCTTCTGCCAAATGACCCGAGGGAAGAGTCGGTCCAGTGAAAGCCAGGCTCCTGCTCCCAGGAAGGCTCCTTTGAGGGCAGACACCCTGGAAAGGGCCGAAGCAGTGAGAGAAAAGCCCAGGTAACAGGATAATAACAGCTCCCCTCCATGGCCGCTTTCATCTGGAGATCTCAAAGCCACCCAATTAATTTTCTGAACACCCACCACAACACCAGCCCCCAAAGAAAGTGTCATTAGCGTGCTTTTATGAGCAAGGAAATGAAGAGGTTAGTTGGCTGGCTCTATGCCACAGAACAGTTGTGAGGCTGAAGCCAAATTCTGGAGCATCTTCCTCTGATCCCAAGGAACTGGAGAGAGAAGATTCATTTGGAGAAGGGGCACTGATTACCTCTCTCAGTCATCCATCCATCCAACATTCCATCATTCCCCCCTCCCATCCACTTATTCACCCTTACATTCCCATTCACTCATTCGTTTGTTTGGCAAGCATCAATTTGACATCCCGCTATATGTCAGGCATTGTGCAAATGAGGATATAGCTGTGCAGTTCTGATTGGACGGGGCAGGCCTCAGCCCATTGGTCCGAATACAATACCAGGAGGTCCTCTCTAAGCATTGGTTCAGAAGGCAGGAGCTTCGTGCTGGGACCGGCAGCTCAGTCCGTGGCTTTTTCCTGAAACCAGTGTGCATGGGAGGCATCCGTTAGCTGCTACATCTTGCTGCTAGGTCCTAGTTACGATTCAGGGCCCAGTTAACCACAAGGAGACCTTCTTGCAGACACTTCCTTCTCAAAGTCCACACGTTACGTTACAGTGGAGTGAAGCTGTTCTGCGGATCCTCGCCTATCCAGCTAGTCCCTTGCACTACCATCCTTCAGCCCCAGACAACGGCCATGCACCGGCAGAATCACAGCTCTCCACGTGGAAGGATGAACCACCACCAAGGATTGAGACCACGTTCCCACGCAAAGCCGCCACCACCCACACCCTCTGCCATCCCCCATCCGGCCTGACGTCAGAATGCCACCAGCCCCGGTGAATACTCCCTAAGTCAGCAATCGCTGCAGAGGCCGCCAGTGGGAAATACGGGGAATCCGCAACGGGCCTGGCATGTGTCTCTGCCTTAATAACCCTTGGCAAGTGCATTGCACCTTTCATCCAGCAAATCTCAAAGAACTTGTCCAAACATTAATTAATCTGATCCACAACACCCCTGCAATTATTAGGCCCATTTTACAGATGAAGAAACAAACATGAAGAGATGCCAATTGAGCAATGGGCTTGTGGCTCCATCCCCAGCCCAGCGACAGGCTCTGGGAGGAAAAAAAACAAAACAAAACTGAAGTCCATGAGGCGGGCAGCTGGGCACTCGAGAATCAACAGTCTTGCTTCCAGCTTCTTGGGAAAAGAGGAGAGAGGGAGAGGAGGAGGGAGGCAGCAGAAAGGACGATGCCGTACAAGTTGCAGAAGAGAACTGGACGCAGCCGTCTCCAGCTGCAGCACCTTGCCCAAGCGGATTTCACTAAATGCTCTAATGAATGATCGGAAAGATCCCGGGTTCCTCTGCCCTCATGGGCTGGCCCAGGAAATCTCCCCGGCCACACAGGGCCCGGATGGACGGCAGAGTCCAGAGGGCGGCAGCAAAGCAGAGCCAAGGCTGCAGGGACTTGCCAAGGAGGAGAAGCCAAGCAGTTGGGCCTGGTGGGGCTGTAAATGAGGGCACAGGGGCAGGGAGACAGAAACTGGAAAGAGAGAAGACTAGCTTTCTCTGAAATGCAGGGCGTTTTGAGAATGAAATGAGACAGCGCATGCGCAGCCCTTAGCATGGGGCCTGCTCCCTCCTGGCAGGTGCCACATAAATGCTATAGTGCCTCTTAGGTTTGGAGCGGCAGCTTAGTGTCCTGTTGCTGCTGCAGCCTGAGGAAGTGTCTAAGGTACATTGAAATGGGGTTGGGGACGACTATGTGGAGCACAGAGGATTTGGGGGGCAGTGACACTATTCTGTATGATGCTCTAACGGTAGGTCCATGCTGGCACACATTTGTCCAGGTCTGTAGAATGGACACCACCAAGAGTGAACCCTTGTGTAAACTGTGGACTTTGGGTGACTGTGACGTGTCAGTGTCGGTCTGCCTATTGTAACAAGTGCCCCACTCCGGTGGGAATGTTGATAGTGGGGGCAGCTGTGCAGGGGAGGTGGGACGGGGGGAGCAGGCAGTGTATGAGGAATCTCTATACTTACACTCAATTTTGCTGTGAACCTAAAACTTCTCAAAAAAAAAATAAAGTGTGTCAATTTTTTAAGGGAGGGGAGTTGAAGGAACAGGTAGGGCCTAAGTGAGCTACACTTTCACTCATTCATTGAGCTTTTATTCATTGAAAACCTACCTGTGCCAGGTATGCATATACATAAACAAACAAGGGGGGAGGGCAGAGGGCAGTCGGACTCACGCACACGTCCAATTAGATAAGTAGGGTGATTCCAGGGAGTGGCAAGTACTATGGAGAAAATAATAGAGCAATGGGGCAGAGAATGGGGATGAGGTGGGTTGTCAGGGGGTGCTGGGCTTGGCCTCTAAAATGGTGAACTTGGAGCAGAGACCCAAGGGATGAGAAGGAGCTGGTCATGCAAGAGCCAGGAGGAGGGTCTCAGGCAGTGGAAACGACAGATGGGGAAGTCCTGAGACCAGAACAGGTTCGGCAGGTCCAAGGGACATGTGGGATGAGAGGGGAGCCTGAGGAATTCTTGGGTTGGGCGCTTGTGGCAGCTACCTGGTTCTCATGGCGACCTCGGGAGCAGGTGGGGTCTGAGGTAGTGAGAACCGAATGGGTGTTTGGGGAGCGGCTCACTGTAAGAACCTCAAAGCCAATAAATGTTCAAATTTTGGACACGATGGCTTTCCATACAGGCAAAGGGTCAAAATTAACACTGCATGTTGCAGAAATGCAATGCGCCACTCACTCCATTTTAAAGCCTTTATCTAATCTTCCAGTGAAGGACACTGCAGTTGCTTCCTTGTCCTGACCACCATGAATAACGTTGCAATGACCACAGGGGTGCTTATATTGTCTAAGAACAAATGTTTTCAAGTTTTCTGGGTAGACACCCAGAGGAAGGATTGCTGGGTCCTAGGGTAGTTTTAGTCTTAATGTTTTGAGGTGCGTCCATCCTGTTTCCCAGTTTATATTCCCACTGTTTTCTCCACCAACACATATTATTATTACATGATGACAGTGACAGCGGAAGATTTGGCTTTGGGTGGTGGGCACACATACAATATACACAGATGGTGCATCGTAGACTTGTCCCCTTGAAACTTATATAACCTTATTAATCAATGTCACGGCCATAAATTCCATTTTAAAAAATAAATAAATAACATAAAACCTTAAGCGACTAAAGCAGAGCTGCAGCCCGTGAGTTGGGTACCATCTGAGACAGGATACTCTGTAGCAGACATCATGAGGCACTGGCATTTTCAAAGCAAGGAGAGGATGCTGGGATGTGATGCTTATTTGTTCCCTGCCCCTTGGGAAAAGTGAGGCAGAAAGGATGACAAAATGCCTCATTACGAACGAAAATTCATTTAAAAGTAAACTCGCACGTAGCGCTGTAATCACGCATCTGTGCAGGAACCGAGACTAACTAGCAACATGTAAAAAGGAAAATGTTTTTGTCTTTGGGTATTAGGATGACAAGTGACTATTATTTTTATTATTCCAATTTTTTAAATATTGTCACACCATCTTTCTAATTTAAAGGAAAAAAAAGAGTTTAAACGTACTCCGGCCAATCTGAATGGCTCCCGGAGATGGATTGGCAGCAAGGGGGCCATTTCACAGCTTGTCCTAATTTTGTTTCATTCCTCTATACCCCAAGGAGGTTGTTCATCATTACCTGGCTACAGAATTGAATAGGTGTGAAATCCAAGCTGATAGCAATACATCACTCCCCATTGAACTTCAAAGCTCAGGCCAAACTGCCTATAAAAATAGTTTTCATGCCGGGCCTTAATCTCTTTCATACATTTTTGCCTGTTTTTTTTTTCCGTAAAAGTTTTACCATTCCTTGGGTGAGGACAAGGTGATAGTTATGCAGAGCATGCGTACCCCTCCAAAGCCAGAGTTCCCAAAGTGTTAGTTTTGGTTCATCATGAGGCCAGGCCTGAGCTGCATCAGATAATTTTATCACACCTCTGACTAACAAGGTTCTAACGCATAAAAACACACACTCACAAAACCACACAAGGGGCTCCTTACCATGGCTGCATGGGCAAGTATGTGTCAGCTACCTACTAAGGGCAGATCATTGAACTGGATGAGAATGAATTGCTTCAATGTCCACCGCCTTAAACCCTTTAAGCTGTGCAACGAAGAATCCAGAAAGAGCCCAGTGTAGTTACCGTCCTGATTGCAACACTCCCTTAGATTAAAAAAGAAAACTTTTCTGGGGATGGAGGGGTCCATGTACTACCACTTCCTTGATATTACTAATGTTTATTTTTAACAAGAATAAATTACAGAATACAAGCTTCTGAAATCGGAGAGACATTTTTAGCAAAAGAGAAAGTCAAGATTTCCACGTGCAAATGTAGCAGCAAGTTGTAAAGAATAATAATGACAGTAACAAACATGTACATAGTGCTTACAACGTGCCAGGCACTTGCTCTAAGAAGCTTTGTATTAACTGATTTTGTTCTTACGACAACTTTTGGAAGAAGATAAGCTATCATCTTTTTACGGTTAAGGAAACTGAGGCACAGAGAGGTTACACCACTTGCCCAAGGCCACACAGCTATTAAATAGAGGGGGTGGAATTCGAACCCACGCAACCTGGTTCTTATGTAATGATTCTTTTTCATTTCTGAGCACCATTATTATCACTGATGTTGCCGCCACCAGCATCGTGACTGTTTACAGGGGACCTCTCACACACGCTGCATTTCGGGATAAAGCCACAGTTGTGGGCTGCCAAGCAGCCTGCACTGCATTCCTACTATCTGAGCCCATTCTTATAAAAGGAGATCCTAGAATGTATTACAACCAATAGGCTAAGACCTGGCCCATCCAACCAGAACTGCACAGCTATGTCCTCATTTGCATTTTTACTGACCTGTCAGAGCATCTCTACAACGACCACTCAGAATGCATGATTTTGACCAATCAAGACCAGTGCTATTTGGACCAGTCAGGCCGTGCAAGTTTGGATTCCTCATTTGCATAAAAATCATAAAAATCGACCAATCAGGGACAAGGGCAGGGATTTTCTCTATACAAGTGGGCCTCCCCTCTATCAGGGAGAGCACACTTTAGGTTTCCACTAGTTGCAAACTATTCACTTGAATAAGTAAGTCTCTTCTTTCCCCCCATACCAGGGACTCCTGTTGGTATTGGGTTGGTGGCAATGCCTTTTTGTTGATGATCATTTATTTCTGTAGCTTGCCTCACAGTGCTTTTGCACGTTGGTCCTGACTGCCTCACTGGGTGTGACGGAGATGGATTGAGCAGCAGTCACATCTTCATTTCGCTGATGAGAAGAATGGCACCCACAGAGGTTAAATGAAGTTGTATTCATAGCTCAGAAACTTATGTTCGCCACCCCTAATCCATCTCAGCATCGCAAGACTTAGGCATGAGATCAATCTTATAATTAAGTTATAAAAAAATAAATCTCCATTTTCCTGGTCGAATGTGTAAAAAAATAAAAGAAGTGGGAAGGCAGTAAATAAATTACACTGACTTCAAACTAAGAAAAAGGAAGACGCAGAAGCAGAAGGCTTTCCCCCAGGGGCACCCATTTCCACACGAGATCCAAAATGGCGGCTGTTTGTAACAAGTGAAGAGGCAGCGAGCTTACCCTTTAAATGGTCAGTTACAAAGGGTCAGGAAGAAAGGGCTGAGAAGGAGGGTTTGGAGACAGCCTTTATGGAGTGAGTAATTACTGTGTGGAGTGGGCAACTCCCCTAGGAAGCAGGGAAAGTTGTAACCCTGAGCATATTTGAGGAAAAGGGAGACAGGCACTTATAGGAAATAAATGATGTGTTCTTAGGGCGCGAGACAGGCTTATATGAATTGCAAAGACCTCTGCTTTCTGCAGATGCAGCTTTCAAGCTGTGGGTAGGGGCTGGAACCAGACTGGCCGGATAAGAGACAGGCTCGTGAGGAGGTGCCCTTCTGTTCCAGTCGGTGTCCACCTCCTTGAAATCGTTGCCAGCAGCACACAGGAGCCCACAACACTTGGTATGGCACAAAATCCCCTTCCCAGTCGGCGCTGCCTGTTTTTCCAGTCTCTTGACCAATGACTTCCACACTCGTGAGGATCTGCAGCTGGTTCCCCTCATGCATCATTTCTTTTTAGTTCCTTCACCTTCTTACTTTCTGTAACCACCTTCCCCCACCCCCCGCCTCACCTCCACCTCCACTCAGAATGACCCTTCTCCTCCGTGTGTCTGGCAAAGCCTCATTACTCAAGGAGGCTCAGAGTTGTCACCACCTCTAAAAAAATTCCTCCACCATTGCCCTGAGCAAGGGGTGCTTTCTCCCCTGTCCCCTCCCAGCCCTCTATCACACCCCTAATTTAGAGTACTGGTGTCATCAAATTGCATCCGTTCCTTGGTCTGTCTCCCCCATTGAACCGAAAAATCAGAGAGCGCCCAACTAAGCACAGCACGAGGAAGAGAACCGACCCTGGGGACAGACCACCCAGGTGGCCGTGAGCGAGTTCCTTCATTTCTCGAAGCCTTGATTTCCCTATCAGTAAAATGGGGATAATAATAGTGCTCATCTTACATAACGGTGGCTAAAATCAAATGAGATCATGTATACACCTACCAGTCGTTACAGTCAGTTCAACCTCTAAATTCCACATCTGGCACTGCAGTGGGCCCTAGAACATACTTAATAAACACTAAATAATAGTAATACTTAAGTAATTAATAGTATGTAATAAATACGTAAAATTTCAATACTTAAAAATAGTAAGAGCAATAATTTTCAGCATTTATTTTAGCCGAAAATACAGGGTCTGGCAGAAGTTAGGCTTGTTTGAGTGTGGGTGGTAGGGTAATAATATAGGTGTCATAATTTATAGTTTGAATTTGAACAATTCATCTAAAATGTCATATGGTGTGCTCGAGTGTGATATTGTTATGTTACAGAATTACACGCTTACGACTTGGTAATAAAAGATTCTGTAATACAACAGGGGCGTTATTTGTGCCGGACCCTGCATTTTGGTTCACCTTAAAACTTAAGGGAACATAGTATAGAGAGCTGTGGTGAGCACATTGATTCTGAAGCCAGATTACCTGGGTTTAATTCTTGGTTCTGCCAGTCTGATCAAATCCCATATCGCCTCCTCTTTCCTTGTTGCTTCTAACATGTAATGACTAAATAAGTGTCTGTGAAATCATTCCTTTCACATACAACACACCAAACTCGAAGCTCTCCGTGAAGGCCAAAGCCAGACTTGCCTCATTCCCCACCATACTCTCACCATCTAGCCCCGCTAGCCACAGAGCATGCCCGCAATACATATTAGTTGAATTAATTCAATGATCACTTGATGGAGCTTCCAGCTGTGGGTTTCTAGGCTCCCACCCCAACCATCTGACCAGAATTAAGAACATGAACTTGATCCCAGGAGGAGCTCGCCAGACAGCAAAACACGTAGGCACGAAACGCACAGAGCCAAGGCCTTGCTCCCTGGAGTCGCCCCGGGGTCCCACGGACCGCACGTGTGTTGCACATGGAACCCCATTGACGTCACTGGGGATTTCACGGCTCAAAGAAATGAAGAGGCGGCAGCAGGAAGCATGAGGGGCCAGGAGCGTGCTACAGGGTGCTGGTCACTGGCTGCCCTTCAGAACGTAGGAAGGGTCGAGAACTTGACGTTGGAAGCTTGAGCTGGTTCCCTAACAGCAGCTTGGCCCCACTGTTCATCCCACTTCGCCTCCTGGGCTCTGGCCCTGGCCCCCCACTTCCCTCCCACCAGTCCCCAGACAAAAACAAAAGACCCATTACGAAGTTATTAGCTTCGTCTCGCATATCCTGCGGAGTGAGACAACTGCCAACCCCACTTCGACTTAAAATGTTTAACAGATTTGCCCACATCTAATTTCTGTCACTGTGTTTACAATACAAGGAACCCAGAGAAGAAAGCCGGGGAGGAAAGTCGTAGGGTTGGGGTTGTGGGGGACAGCGGAGGGGGCAAAAACTGAATGCCAAACTCCTTCAAAGGGCGACATTCCTCCCCGCGGTTAGCAAACACTTCCTTTTTCCCCAGCCATCCTGTAAGCACGCTCCAGCGTTCACCAGAGGTCTGTTTACATCCAACACCATTACCGGCAGAGGAGACAGGCGAAATTAAGGCCTCTGCTCTCTGTTCTCTGCGGCCCTATTACCTTTTCCCTCCCCTTTACCCCCTTTCATCAGACGCCTCCAATATATGAAGGGGTAAAAGCCTTTAATGGGATTTTGAAGATCTTAAAAGCCAGGCGGTTTGTTTAAAAAGGAAAAAGACCAAGAGTGGAGCTGAGCCTGGGATCCCTGGGTCCATTTCTTGAAAAAGGGGGCAAACTTTGTTCTATTTTTTCCCATCTGCCAATTCGAGTGTTGGGTTTGAGGTTTGTCTTGGATGGACTGGAAGACCACACAGAGCTGCCAGAGGACAGCCCCCTTTCCAGGGAGGCTGACAGTTCCCATCCACCGCACTCCCCAGGCCTGGCCCCTCTCCTGCTGCTCTCTCTTGACGCCGTCTCCAAGACCCAAATTGGCACCAACTTCCCGACCGTGGTTAGCCAATCCTAATGGTGGCCGAGGGAACAAGGAAGAGGGGAGATTCAGTCAAGGTCAGGGGAAATACTGCCTGTTGGCCACCCGAGGGAGTGGGTATTGGCTTCTTCATTCCTTGAAGCTGGGAACACCCCAGTCACACATGACTACAAAGTTTGCTTCAGAGAGAGACTGGCTTTTCCGAAGTACTAGTTATATTTGCTATTCTCTTTCCATTTCATTGCCATTGCTGAACTGGCATTGGACAGCTTGCATTTTGTTGGGCCATGGTCATCGTGGAGAGCCATGTGGAGTTGAAGCATGACTGATCAGTGACACTGCATTTGAATGGGATGCCATGTCGAGGCGCATTGTGGTGAGGACGTTGTTGGGTCTGCTGTGAGAGTGCAGTGGTGGTGAGTAATGTAATCGTGTGTTTCCACAGTGTTAGTTTGATCCCTGGGGCCATGTTGAGATGTGGTCTTATTTCCGAAGACATGATGGAGGCAATGCTGTGTGTGTTCAGGGGCGTTACGGAGTTGGACTCTGACGTAGTACGGTGTAGGGTTGTGTTGGGTTGGGTGGGGTGGGGTTGGGAAAGCTGTGCAGTGAGGCCATCGAGGGTTGGTTTGATTCACCAGAGAAACTGACTCTCCCAGCAATAAAACCCAACCTCCCCTCCTGCTCCTACCACATGGCCCCTCTGCACAGAAGCTGAGGGCTTTCAGGAGACGTGAGACAGAACTCCGTCTCCCAAAATCCCAAGGGAGACCTCAAGGTCATCAAAGCACAATTACCCAAATTGACAATTGGCTGAACACCAAGTGCAAAGCCCCGGGACCCCTCTGCAGAGTGCAAAAGGGCCTTTCCTTACCACGTTCTCTGGTTTCCCTCATCGCCGCAGCCTCCCCTCTAACTACAGGGAGCTTTCAGCCAACTCCCAAGTCCTGTCTCTTCCCTTGTGCACTTCAAAAGCATTTTCTAAAGTCCCCAGGACTTGGGGCAGAGGTGAGCACTGGACAGACAGAGGTGACCTTCTTTCACAAGAAAAATACCGTACATCGGTCAGCAGGCACACACGCCTCCCTTTCCCAAAGTGACTGTCACAGAGCACCTTACTCTGGGGAACTGAACATTCCCACATTGCTTTCAAAACGGAACCAAGTTATTCCAATGCCAGAGGCGGTAACAACAGTCCCAACAACAGCAGCTTGCATTGATGGCGGGCTCACGGTGGGTCAGACACTGAACTAAGCCCTGCAGACGCCCGTCTCATCCTTCCTCACGGCACCTCTGGGAGGGAAGGATTATTAGCTCTGTTTGGCAGCTTCCTTCAACAGTTCACTCAACAAACCTTTTCGGAACCACTCCTACGTTCCAGGCACTGTCCTAGGCCCTGGGGAGGCAGCAGTGATGAGCAAAACAGACGGAAATCTCTGCTGGCCTGCAGGTTGCCATCTAGTGGGTGGGGAAACTGAGTCTCAGAGACGCTAAGCCTGTTGCACACAGCTGTGAAGAGCGAAGCTCGGACTCAGCCTCGGAACTACCGACTCCAAAGCTACCCTACTGCTGTGCCCACCACGCAGCCTACCCCTGTAGACGTCACCAATTGGATCACTTGGATGGACTGGCTTACTTCGGTTTTCTAGTTTTTGGTTTTGTTTTTAATGTTGGGTGCCTGTTTCTTGGTCATTGTCCACTAGATGTAAACACAAATGGCGCCACGGACAACCTCTGCGGAGCCCTTGTGGAGGGGTGGGGTTCGGGAGTCCAGACAGAGAGGCTGACGGGGAGGAAGGAATTGGGGTTCAATCCCCTGTTGGGTTGCAGCTGGCATCTCAGAGCTCCAAGCGTCCTGGTCAACATGTGAGAAAGAACAAGGGTGAAATCCTGGCCAGCACAATCCATTCCCAGGCCAGAGAGGGCTGTGGTAATGGAAAAATGCAGAGGTTTTTTTAAATTTATTTTTAAACTAGGGACATTTTGTGTGGGAGGTCAGGGCTTCCCTTCCTCCTGAGACTGTAGGAGCGAAGGATGAGTTATAGAGAGAGCAAGGAATCCAAGCTTCGGGGACCAGTCCCCGCCGCACCTTTTCCGGAGCCTGGGCTGGTCACTTTGCCTCCCTGAGACTCAGCTTCCTCATCAGTCAAATGGGAATGTTCTTAACACCCAAGTGACAGAGCTGTGATAGGGATGTTAGATGACAATATTTATGGAAAGTGCTTTGCACATTATAAAAAGCTACACAAGTACTAGATATAGAAAGATAGATAGAAAGATAGATAGATAGATAGATAGATAGATAGATAGATAGATCATCTCATGTTTGTAACCAAAGTGTCCCATTTTCTGGAAGAATAAATACATCGTTCGAGGAGATAAACCAGCATTCCCATCATCACCAGACCCCCACCCCCTAAATACGGGAACACTGGGATTCAAATTTAGAATGGCCACTTTCCCAAACCCCTATTTTTCCTTCACTTTATCAAACTCATTTGACCAAAGGACTCCCTAAAAGAAGGCCTACTCGATGGGATTTGCAGCTAAAGACCTGGCCCATCTTTAGTACCCTGCTCCCCAATATAAACAGACCCCAACCCTCAGTCACACCACTCACAGAAGCCACGAAGTGGAATCAGTTGCCTCTGTCTGAGCAGCTTCCGGGAGTTAGGCAGTGAGCGAAGCGGCCCCCACCCCTCCCCTCCATCTCCTCCTGTCTCCCCGCCCTCCCTCACACAACGAGGGTTTCCATGTGCTGTGCAGGGGGGTTGCTGCTGTGGCCTGCCCCTTGCTGCAGCCTCTAGATGTATTCTGGTGCCTCCAGTTCTGTTCGCCATTCCTCCCCTTGTTGAAAAGACTCTCCTTCAGCACAGCTTGCTTCCCCAGGCTCCTGGCTCCAGTGCTCAAAATCCCACCTCCTCCACATCATATCTTGGTCACCTTGAAGAGGTCATCCAACTGTCTGTTCGTCACAGTACATGACCCTACCCTCCACCCAGCTGCCCAACTCTGCAAGGTGGTATTGAAGTCATAGTCCCTGTACCTCCAGATCTAAGTTCTATCAACCCAGCTTCCCAAACCTTCCTCAAACTCACTCACTGCCCTCTATCCTTATTGCCACCGGCTTTCACTACATCCGTCCTGAGCTTGGATCTGGTCTTGTTGCTTCCACTCTTGCCCCCTCCCCTCTTTCTCCTCACTGCAGACACAGAGAGCCTTTTAGATATGCACATCCATTCCTCATGCTTCCCACCTCCCAGCCAAAACCCTTCACGGCTCCATCCTGCTCTAAGGTAATGGGCCAAAATGGCAAACTAGGTCAGCTCTACACTCCGGGCTCCTACCAAGCTCATGGCCTTGGCCAGAGGACTCAACTTCTCTGTACTTTGATCTTGTAACCCATACCTATGGCTCAGGGCTGTTGCAAAGATTAAATGAGTTAATAAGTAAAAAGCACTTGGAAAGTGTCTGGTGAACAGTAAGTACTCAGTAAATATTATTTATTGTATCATCTCCTTCAACATCATCATTATTATTTGAACAAAGTCCAAAGCCCTTAGCATGGAACACAGGGGCTGACTAAACCTATTTCTTGCCTACCTAGCTAAACTTATCTCTTGCCATGCCCCTTTCCATTCTATGCATCAACCATTCCGAACCTCTTTGGTCTCTGAATTCAACCTAGAGGGCAATGATTTATGCGTAAAGATGGTCATCACACTGATGTTTACAATAATAAAGTTTTTTAAAGCTAAGTATCCATCAATTATAAACGGTTAAGGAAAATCGTGGTATAATCAAGTATTCGAAATCATTTTAAAGTATGACTAATGAATATTTAATGACAGGAGAAAATGTGCACGATATGACAGTCCGTGAAAAACAGCTCGAAATTGTATCCACAGCATTATCTCAACCTGAAGGGAATAAATCAAAATATGTAACAGTGGTTATCTCTGTACTTAGATTAGGTGAAAATATTCTCCATACTTTGCCTATTTTCCAAATTTTACAGGGTCAGCATTCCTTTCATAATTGAAGGGGCAAAATGAGGGAGGCAGGGAAAGGAGAGAAAGAGATTTGCCTCCTTTTTGTTTCAGGTTTAAGTGTTCTAGTGTTCAAGGTTAATTTCATCCAAATTTACTCGCCACCGCCCGACCCACACACATCCAATTGCCACCATTTTCCCCACAAAAACAATATTCTCACTTCTGGTCTTAAACAACTGAACTGGAAACTTAAAGAAATGCCAATTCCCCTCCATGAGCTAAACTAATTTGCTCCTGTCATAGGATAAAAGAAATCTCGAAATTAGAAAAAAATTACAATCTGCTCCATTTTAGAATAAAATCTAAAACAGATCCAGTCACGCGCAGGGTGCAAGCTCATATTAAACTTAGAAGAATGGAAGCAAACAAGTGACTGTAATCCCAGGATCTGGGGAACACTGTCCCTATTCTTAGAAACCATTACCTGGCCAATGCACTGCATTGTTCAAGAGCCCAGATACCTTTTAATGTGTTGTTTGGTGATTGTGTGTGTGTGTGTGTGTGTGTGTGTGTGTGTGTGTGCGCGTGCACGCACACACATGCTTTTCTCTGGGGTTCAGAGATGTACGGACTTAATATCTGTCCCTAAGATGCTGAGTAGACCAGATGTCTGAACATATTGTGTGTGGGCACATTGAGATGTGTGTGTGTGTAACAGGCAGAGAAAGGAAATAAAAGGGTAAAGTAACACTAGCTACTTTTTTCTTTTCAAGGTAATTTTGATACCTCCTTTGCTCGCGTGTAAGGCACAGTTTTCTCTCGATCTGCCTTTGTGGTGGGAAGAGCAGGTTCCCAAGCCAGCTGGAGTAGGGGCAGAGGGTGGGCGGGGGAATGGGAGAGCCATGCAATGATTTGTCAAGATCGGCACCCCAGCACCTCTTTCTTTTAAAAACGTTTTTAAAGTTAAAAAAAAAAAAAGCTCTGCTGCTTAGACAAAAAGAGAAGCTAATATTCTTGCAGAAAGACAAAAAAATCTTCATACTAAAGGATGCAGGAAAACATTGCTAATTATCATGATGAAACAAACCCTAATGAATGAACATATTATCCCCATCTCCCTGTGATTTTATGCTTGGTTATGAAGCATTTCAAGAGGATGGAATGAGAGAGACGAGCGCTGCGGCTGGCATTGTTACTTTGCCGTCACAAATAACTGTATTTATGATGGCATTATACAGTTCACATATTCCTCTATAACATTGCCAATAAAAAGATGGCATTTTCCCAGAGTCCGCTCTCTGCTCACGTTTTATGTCTTACTTTCATCAAGGGTCTGTGTGCTCTTAAGCAAAAAGGCTAATTTTTCACAGTGTTCCAGGGGAAAGGAAGTTGGCTTTCTTTCTCTGTAGCACTCACGGCTATTTTTCAGTTAGTTCCCACAAAGACAAAATCCTGTGCTTTTCCTTTAAAGGGAAATGCCACCCACATGCACAGGCTACTAATAGCTCATGTGTTTGAGTCCTCACCGCCCACCCAGGACCTGGGTGTTGCATATGTCCCTTAGGACGCTTGGTACTCTGGTTGTGCCCATTTGGGGGATGAAGAGACTGAGATGCTTTGAGGAAGTTCCCCGAAGACACTCAGTTTGACCCAGTACTGAGGTCCCTCGAGGTCAATGCTGCAGGCAACACTCTTGCTGCTCTTTCCTTTGTCTCCTTGGGGAGGCCTTCACTACTCATGGTGGATAAATATTCTAATCGGCAGCACAGGCTTCTGTCTCCCAGGAACGTTAACCAGGCACATGCTCTTTTTAGATGGGATGGAAAGGCCAGTTAACTTCCCTCAATGATACTTCTTGGTGTCTTCTTCCATGTGTCTACCTGCTTGTCCTTGAAGTATGTAACTTCACCCATTTGAATATCAGTTTAGTTTTCTTATTTATAGAAAAGAAATCTCCTAACCTTGGCACAGAATGTGACCTTGAGGAATACGACTCATTCATTTGAACGATATTTATTAACACTGTGTTAGGTGGCTGGCAAGATGCAGGGTGCTGAGCGTAGCCCCTACTCTTATGGAGCACACAGTCTGGTAGAAGAGACAAACACACAAGTGACCAACACAATTGATTATGATCAGCTCTTTGATATTAGTGCCTTATTGTAGCCTTTAAGATTCTGACCAGCCTCTGAAGCACTAACAAGCAAAATAATTTCAGAGTTTTCTAGAAATATGTCTTCATAAATACTCCCTCCTAAGACAAGACACAACAAAACAAAACTTTGTAGAAACCCACAGGGCTTCTGCCAGACAATTTAAAGTATAAGTTGTGGATACAGGAATCGAGCATACTTTAGGACGATCACAACAATGGCCAACAATTAGCACGTCAACAAATTACTACTCCTGTCGATCAATATCTATCTTTATAAATGTGTACCTGCATGTCTATGTACCAATCAGCAAAACTGAAATGTGGAGAGGCTCATCTGAGCCTTGAGTGATGGCCAGCTAGTAAGGAAAAAAAACATTTTTCAGTACTCAGCAAGACTGCACTCTTCGAGACATACTCAGGCCCTCTCCACCTTCCAGTCTCCATGACCCAAAACAGAGTTCCTCAACCTGGCCCTGCTGACATTCTGAGCCAGATAATAAATATGAGGCTGTCCTGTGCTTTGTAGAAACTTAAGAAGCTTCCATGGCCTGTACCACTAGACACCAGAAGCACACCATTCCCCTATGACAGCCAATAAGGTCTCCAGGCATCACCAAATGTCCCCATGAGAGGGGGAGGCTGCCAAAATTACCCCAGCTGAGAACCTTTGGTCTAAGACTATAGACACCTCTACATTTTGAAGGAGTTAAGGTCAACTTAGAATCTAGCCCAGGCTGGCCTGATCCCTTCTCAGATGGCTTTTCTGTCTTCAAGTCAGGAATTAGGAAGGAAGTCATCAAATATTTCATTCATTCATTCATTCATTCACTCACTTGCCTCTTCACTTCCTTGGTCAGCATAGATTAACAGATAGTAGTGGCAATACTCACACCTGCCCTAGTAGAAAACTATTGAGGATGTTAATGATATTCAAGCAAATACCATCCAGGATGTAACCTGAACTACCAATGCCAACCAGAACACTTGAGTTCTTACCTTGACCCTTCCCCTATTTCCTGATCCAATCGCTGCTCTCTAGGACTCAGTTTCATCAACTGTAAAATGGACTTGATGTGTGTTTCCTAAACATCAGTCCTTTGGAGACTAGCTTCAACATTTTTTTTTTTTTGCTGTAGTCACCATCTGTATAATCATCAACTTTTAATTTTTTCCTTAAATGAACTTTATTTACACACTCTCACAAGGCAATTGCTTATCGCTATTATGTAAACAAATTCAGTATTATATCCATAAATAAAAGGTAACCTTAAAAAAGAAATACAGGGAAAGCAAAACAAAGCTATTAATTCCAGCTATAAACTCTTGTCAGTGGATGTAAGCATGGTGCTTGCTTTATCCTTATTACAAAGCAGAAAACAGAGATTTTTAGAAAAGTGTTAAGGACACACTGAGCCCAAACTTGAGACTTTCTCTCTGCCAGTAAGAAATGAAAGAGGGCTTGCCAAAGGGAAAATGCTACCAGTGTGACCCGGAACCATTTGGTTTCATGTTCTTAGGTGATCTCGAATCCCCCACACCTACCAGGGGCATGCATACCACCTCTGGGGAAACACAGGACCAGCTGTGCCCATCTAGTTCTCAACGGCTTGTTTCGTTGACCTAGCTGCGTGGCCCCATGCAGATGACTTAACCATTCTGAACCTCGGTTTTCTTTTCTACAGACTGGAAATGCCATTGCTGAGCAATGAATACGCATGTGACCTTGCTTTGATTTCCAAGGTTCTTCTTCGGATCTAACATGCCAGGAAAAAACAAAAAACAAGCGCCTTGATAGTCTTTGTAGATGGCCTTCTAAGTCATCCTTGGAAGGTGGCATAGCAAAACAAACAAAATTAAAAGTCTTTGGAATTGCTGTAGACTGAGCATGTCCACCCCAGAATTCATATGTTGAAGCCTAACCCCCAATGTGATGGTACTTGGAGGTGGGGTCTTGGGGAGGTGATGGGGTCATGCAGGTGGGGCCCTTAGAATGGAGACCCAACAGAGCTCCCTGACCCCTTCAGTCATGTGAGGACACAGCAAGAAGACATCCGACTATGAACCAGGAAGCGGTCCCTCACCAGACAAGTTGACCTTGGACTTCCCAGCCTCCAGAACTGTGAGGAGCCCATTTCTGTTGTTTATAAGCCACCCAGGCTCTGGTATTCTGTTGTGGCAACCGGAAGGGACTCAACCAGGAGCTCACCACCTTTAAGCCAATGGCATTAGCCAATCGCCTCCCACATAGGTCCTCGCTGAAGCCTCGGTTTCCTTGAATATAAAAATCACAGGGTATAATTACAGTTCCTTAGAAACTGCCAGGTGACAGATACACATATTAGGATTGGGTTCAGAGCTGCTGAGAATTAATCACCCATCATTGCGTGTTCTCAGTTGTACCCAGGCAGGTAACGGGATGACGAGACGTAGAACCTGTCGGGGGCCATTGTTGAAGAGGGCAGCGGCCCCAAGAGGAATATATTGGAAGGAAGTGCACCTATTTGGAAGCTGGGTAAAAAGTTGTACAGGGAAACCAGAGGGGCCAAGACTGGGGGCCGGGGGAGAAGAAATGGAAGAAGGTGTCAGGAGTGAGGAAGGGGTGGCTTCGCAAACTTGCCCTCTGGCACCGGGATCCTTGGCAAGCTCTGCGCTTTTGAGGTTCAAGTTTGTTTATTCTTGGCAAAATGCAACCGCCTGTTTCTAAGAGAAAAGTCTTTAAAAGGCTTATAAAATCTACTCAAAAGGCTTTCTGGACATCAAATAGCTCATAAAAAGGAACATTTTTGATGAGTTAAGTGTAAATGAATCAGAAACATACGGATTCCATTTTGTCTAATCTGCCCGTGGATTTAGGAACGCAGGGGACAACTGCTCAGAGCCACATTCTTCAGGGGCTCTGTGGACCCCTAAACCTTTGAAAGCCCTGGAATCCCCTGCAGAACTCAGCTCTGCCCTCCTGAACTGCGGTCTCCCAGGAAGGACTCCGCTGGAGGATTCATTCTGAGCGATGAGGGGAACGAAATGTATAAACATAGCATGTATACCATGTGCTGGGGACTTTGCACATCACAGCTACCATCTGCTGATCCCCTGCCCCCAGGATGGGGACACCCTTTATGTCACCTAAGAGGCAAGAGAGTACAGAGAATGCGACACCAAGAAAACAAGGTGCTCCTCCCAGCTCCCCCAAGGACCGGCTGTGTGAACCATGGCCAAGTTCAAGTAACACCCTCCAGTCCTAGTTTCCCCATCTGTGAAAGAGGTAGACTCGTGGCAAGGGCTGTTTGAAAATGGTTGTAATCTAGCTCATCCAGGGCCGGGTGCCTAATCGGTCCTCAGTCGAGACTGGCCGTTACAGTGACACATCAACCCTGCAGGCTGGGCGCTGCTCATGGCCCCATTTTCAAGTCAGAGGAATGGAGTCCAAGGATCGCTCAGAGACTCAGCCCCAGGTCCCCCCAAGAGAAACAGACCCACGATTTTGACTAAGAGCCTCATGATTCCACAGCCAAAGGTCTTGTGGCCGCGCTCTACTACTTTCCCGAAGGTCTACCTCCAGAGACCTGGAATCAATTTCCCACTCATCGGGGTACTGGGAGCCCCACTGTAGCCCCGCGCCAGTGGCAGGAGGTGAGCTCAGACGGGCCTTCCTCCAGGACTTCCGAGGCCGTTCCGATGCCAAGACGGAGCTAGCTCCCCACCCTCCATCGGAGGTGTTGAGAGATCTCCCTGACTCTGAAGTTTTGTTTTCTCGGTGGGATGGGTTAATGGAATGACAGGGAAAAAGGCCGAAAAGGAAAGGAGGGAGGGAAATTTGGAATCACGCTACATTTTCTGTTCACGGTTTCTCTGACTGATGCTGGGTAAATGTGGCTGTAAAAATCCATGAAGCAAAATCTAAAGTAAGGAGGGGAAAAAATCGAAGTCTATGTAAATTGGCCAGGTGGATAATACTTGGCGTGTGGTGCGTGTTTTCACACATGGTTTTATCAAAGGGGATAATTATAGCATATGGAAAATGGTACATATTGTTTCCACATGAGAGATAAAGAGAGAGTGTTACAAGTGATTAAAGGGACTTAAGGGTGTGGAATGTTCTTGTAATGAGGACTGCTCATGTCCTCGAAATGGAGTGTTTTTGAGCAAGAATCGCAGAAGTCTTTCTAGTGGGCTATAGACAGAGGGCTTCCCAACTTCCTGGGGAGTCGGTCCAAGCCCAGGAAGTTCCGTGGAATCGCTTCAGCAGGCCTTCCTTCCTTCCCTGACTTTGTTTTGCCCGGGAACGATCGGGGCAGGCCTTTGTATCTGGACCCTTCCCCAGTGATAAAAAGGAAAAAAACGACCCAATAACAATTACACAAGGGACTTGAGTAGACATTTCTCCAAAGAAGGTCTACGGTCAGCCAACACACACAGGAAGAGATGCTCAACATCACCAGGCAGTCGGGAAATGCAAGTCGAAACCACAGGGAGATACCGCTCCACACCCACTAGGATGG
>PVKM010006430.1:0-44258 GCA_004027735.1 Carollia perspicillata | reverse complement strand
ACGTGAGCCATGCTGGCCAGGGCCCAAGTAATCTTTGACTGAACTACGGACCTTGTGGAATGAAAATTGTACAGGTAATCTGAGGCTCTGGGTGATGGTTTCTTCTAGAGGAGGCAGGCAGCCCACCTGAATCCTGACAAGGATTAAATTTATTTGAACCTGGGCTTCATTCTTGAAGCTGAAAAAAACTGGTCTGTTTCGGTTTGTCTTTACTTATAAGGAATTATCCTAGGGAATTACTGGAATGTCTTCCAGGATTTACTCAGCCTGATGGACCCTAAACTTCAACTTTCATTCTTCGGGCCATGTGAGGTTGCCTGGGAACCTCTTAGCCTCTCAGGCCTGGGACTCTCGCTTTCCGCTCTGCATCTCCGCCCCTCTCTCTGCTTCTTGGCCCCTTACCTGTATCTTGAAGAGTCGGCAAGTTCCTGGATATTAAAAACCACACGAATGGCTGACTTTCCTCGGTACTTCCTTCCCTTTGCTATATCGGCCCCAGAAATCTTTCTGTCTTGGCAGCTTCCAGGGCCCATACATTTTTTTTTCTTTTAATACATGTTTTACTGTGGAATAACTTTAGATTTTCAGTAAAGTTGCAGAAACAGTGCAGAGCATTCCTGGCTTCCCCTAATGTCACACCGTCTATGTCAAAACTAAGGAACCGAGACTGGTATGTTGTTATTAACAAAATTCCAGACTTTATTTTGACTTCACCTTTTTTTTTTCGTTAATATCCTTCTTAAAAATTACTGGATCAGTTTAGGATACCACATTGCATTTAGCAAATGTATTTTTAAAACCCAGCTCTTGAGTTATTCTCAGCAGGAGGGCTGATCTGTTCTGAGCTAATACGACGTGGCTGGAAGGAGAATTCCTACTTATCGGCTTTAACGTTTCGTAATTACCCAGTAGATAAGGCACAGAAGACAACATTGGATATTCGTTATTTTAAAGGTGATCGATAAAACAATGGAGAAGTAGGACCACCTCTGGGAATACATGTGTGGTAGGAGGTAATAGAAGAGTGTTAAATTTTCTGATTTTTAATAGATGAGAGTTAATTGATACCACCAAATTCATGTCATGACACAGAATCACAATGAAAATGATTAGAAAACAGAAAATAGAAAGAATTGCTTATCTCTGTGTAACAAGACAGAAAGTTGGGAAGGCATAAAACATTCGCTTTCTTGTAAATTGAAGCTGATTTGCTTAAGATTTTTCTTAAGTCCTATGAAGCAGAATCTGTGTGTACTGACGCAGTATAGTGCCTCCTACTCAGTTTAAGTGGGAAAAGAGACTGGTCGGTAAAGAATGCATAGTGTCATACTCTACATGAAAACTCCGTGTACACATGCATGTAATTCAGGGGTGGGTTAAAGTAGCTTTACAGTCATAATACAAGTAACACACTAAGGAATAAACCACAGGACAAGAATCAATCGCGTGTCTCGTGTGCACACAACCGCAGATGTCCCGCGGCCCCACCCGCTGTGTGCTCCCGAGCTTCCCTCGCTGCCACAAGGAGAGCATGGCCGGGTTAGCCGGCTGGTCATGGGGCAGGACGAGGGACACGGGGCAGAGCCGGCCTGCAACCTTCTTACAGGAGTGCGGTCTGCGTCTGAACAGCCCGGTCCTTTGTCACCAGCAGTGCGGGTCAAGAATGACAAACACAGTCATAAATGTCTCCTGACAAAAATCTCAGAGATAATCTCTTTAAGTGCTGAATGACCATAGGTACTGACCCAGATTCCGTAGCCAAAAAGCCACCCCAACATTTAAGGTTTAAGATGGTGCATACGCCTTTTCACACATACAAAAACCGAGGGAATTAGCCCTTCGAGACCGCTCCAGAATAAATTAATAAAGGATGTACTTCACAATAGTAAAAGTGATCCCAGAGGGACAGAGTCAGCTGCAATAAATATGGTTAAAAATGAAACTAAGCCCTGGACAGCGTGGCTCAGCTGGTTGGAGCATAGTTCCATAGACTGAAAGTTCTTGGGTTCGATTCCCGGTCAGGGCACATCCCCAGGTTGCGGGTTTGATCCCCAGTCAGGGTTGGGATGCATACAAGAAGGCAGCCAATCGATGTCTCTCTCTCTCTCTCTCCCTCCCTCTCTAAAAGCAACAAAAAATAAAAATGTCTTTGGGTGGGGATAAAAAATAATTTTTAAAATGAAATTAAAACCTATTGGTAATAAAATTAATTATTGTGAAAACTTTTTCCTGTTTAACAAAAGGTCCAACAAGAAAAATTAAGAGTGTTGGTTCTCAGGAGGTATTTAAATAGTTCTTGCTTTATTTTGAAAGAGATTAGAGACACGGAACAACTTTAGTATTAGGAAAATATATAGTTATGTATTATATTAAAATGTATGGGTAAATAGGATAATGGGAATAAAAATGGAGCTTTCAAAACTCAGATGGAAAGTTAAGGAGTAAAGACAGCTTTGCCAATCCTATATAGTGCGTAGGAAATGGGGGACGAACATGACTGAGTCACAGCTGCCAAGTCCCTTAATATCCACAGGCTGTGGGGACAGAACATGCGTGTCTCTGAGGAGCTGTCATTTCACCTGCCCCAGGAACAGGAAGGCGAAGGCCCTGCCTGGGGTGGGGTGTGGTTGGTGAGTGGGCGGGGGGGGGGGGGGGGGGGGGGGGGGGGGGGGGGGGGCAGAGCGGGAGGGCCCGAGTGGTCTCCTCGCAGGGTCTGGGGTGGCCTTGACTGTTCTCGGTGTCACTGAACTTGGGAATCCACTGGGGAGCCGGTTCAAATACACGTTTCCTAATTGGAATACGTCATATAGAGAAGCACAAAAACCGCGTGATTTCACTCTTGCGGACTATAAAACCAAAAAGAAACAAATGTACAAATGGAATAAAACGAAAAACAAACTCACAGACGCAGACAGCTGATTGGTGGCTGCCAGAAGGCCGGGGGTCGGAAAGGGTCAAGGAGGCCAAGGTAGGGTCTGGGGCGGAAGCCAGCCCGAGGCGCTGAGCACGCCGTACTGCGTACAGATGCCGATGAACAGTGTTGCACACCCGGCATTTATGTAATGTTACCTCCATAAATGCAAGGTTAAAAATAAATAAAAGTAAGACTTAAAAAACACATTTCTGGGCCCAAGTGAGTCTGATCAGTAGCTCTGAGGACAAGCCCCAGAGACCGACCCTTTCTAAGCATCCCAGGTGGTTTCAGCCGAAGGTTCCAGGGACCAGCCTGCATCTTCCCGATGAAAACAACGCAGAGGGTCGTGAACTGAACTCCCTCCGTCCCACTCTTCCCCCTCTTCACCTTCGTGGTTGCTCTTGCTCCCCCGCCAGGATGGACTTCGGAAAGCCCACGTGACCTAACTCTGGCCTGGGAGACGCGAGGGAAGCCTGGCCAAGGGACGGCTACAGAAGTCGTCCTTCTCTGGTAAGATAAGGGAAAAGCTACCCGGATGTAGCCGCCGTCACTCTGTCCTCTTGAGGACGAGGTCAGCGCCAGGGGTGGCAGGAGGGAGAAGCCCAGGACCCGCACTTGGCGTCATGGAGCTGCTGCGATGTTCCGGATGAGAGACAGCCCGTCCGCGTGAGCTGTAAGGGAACTGGAGCCCGGGATCGGGCAGCTTGCCGTGGAAGGGTGCCCCTGGCTGCCGCAGCAGCAATGGCTGCGCCCTTCTCAGCCGCTCCGTGTTTCCCCTTTCGGGTAGAGTGGAAAGGCTACAGCTCCTTGCTTCTCTCCCTCCTGCGTGTGATCGTAAACAGTACCGGGCAGGCTTGTGGAAGGGTGAAATAATGCCTTCAAGGCGCTTCGCGCAGTGTCTGGCCCAGAGGAACTGCTTGAAGTGATTGAATTTGTTGAAGGCTGGAGGGGGTTATGCAGAAGCACAAAAATGCCGCCACGCACAGTCTTCATCCCCTGATTCTTGCTCTCAACTCAGGGCTGAAGGTCACTTGGGCAAACATCCTGCTGTACTCATGACTCTTTGTACCACGTTTTCTCTTAGCTTAGGAAAGCCTTGTTAACCAGATGCAGCTCTTGTGGTCGCTCTTTACCCCCAACCCTGTGGCCACACCCTGTGCCATTCTTCACTGCTGGGACCGGGACTGACGTATGGGAGGGTGACCCATTATCCCGGGGTGACCTGGGGTGGCAAAGTGAGGTGGGGTGGATTTAGGCTATGTGATACTTGGGGGCCTTGTTGTGTTTTTCCCAACGCAGCTTACTCCAAGTTTCTGGACACTTTGCTGGCTTGTAACAGTTGCAGCGGGGAGACTCAGCCTAAAGTCCAGTAATAAGTGTATCAGACCTTTCCACGGATCATAAACTGACTAATAGATCCTCAAGACTTTTAAAAGGTGGTGGTGGGGGGATCTCCTAGGTAATTCACAGTCGTTTCCTGCTTGAACCCAAATCTGTGAAACCTGAAAACCTTCTCAAACACGAAAACACAGACCACGTGGAAAACAAAGCAGTGTTATATTTCAGTATTTACTTAAACATAAAATTGGAAAGCAGGCCTCCGGTCCTTTCTAGTAAAATGGCTTAGGGTTCGTTGTGCCACCGGAGCTGGCAATGACGCCCAGACTTGACAGGGCCACGAGTGTGTGATAAAACATGGACGTTGCTGTCCCCAGAGACAGAGAAGCTCGTCATGGGAAAGATAAACGTTTATGTTGATCGTTAGACTGTTTTCACATCGCAGGTTATGGCTCGAACCCCACCCTGACTCGGATCCTCCCCCAACTCCCGCTGACCTCTGGGTGGTTCGAGTGCCCTCGTGAGCCCCCAGGGATTTTGGAACTGGGTGGTCTGGGAGGTGTGCCTCTAGTTGTGGGACGGCACGTTACTTCATTCTGCCCGGCTCAGACCTCGGTCCTGAAGTCTGTTGCCTTGCAGTAGGCGTGGGGATGGTGTTGTGACTGGAAGTTTTTCTCTTTTGTGTTCTTTCTCTCGCTCTCTTTCCATAACTAATGTCCCACGCCTCTAGGGTCACATGTGGATGGAAAGTAAACCAGAGGTTGGTTTTACAGCTTTGTAATCAGAACTGGCCTTGCTCTCTCTTTTTATCCTATGCATGTGCAGCTGCGTGGTGCTGTGATGCTCTGATTGGGGCAAATAGAGCATTCTCCGTTATCAGCGAAAGAACATGTGGGGGTCCTTGTGAGTGGGATGGACACTCCCGGGGGAGATGTGGCCGTGCGTGTGTGTGTGCGTGTGTGTGTGCGTGTGTGTGTGTGTGTGTGCGCGCGCGTGTGGGTGTATGAGAGAGAGAGAGAGAGAGAGAGAGAGAGCGAGCTGCTTCTGAGAGTTAGGAATCAGGTTTCCCGAAAGCGGGCACCTGGAAAATCCTGTGCCATATTGGCTGTTGCTTCTTAAGAATGACATAATGGAGCTGGAGGAGATCCAGAAAAGGACAGCTGAATTAATTAAAGAGTTGGAATGGTTTTAAAAAACACTTTTATTTTCAAATTATAAAAGTAATATGTATTCATTACAGGAAATTTGGAAACTATTCAAGGCAAAAGGGAAAAAATTATATATTATTCTACTACCCAGAGGTAGCAGGGTTTAGCATTCTTTTTGTATTTCTTTTCTGTCTTCTTTTATGTACACATGCATATAACAAAATTGGTATATATACAGAGTGGGAAGAAGTAGGTTTATAGTTGTTTACATGGAAAAGAATGCAATAATTAATTGATAACAATACATTTGTGTACTCACAATACATACAGGGTGAGGCACACATTACACCTATTTATTTATTTATTTATTTATTTTAGAGGGGAAGGGAAGGAGAAAGAGTGGGAGAGAAACATCAATGTGTGGTTGCCTCTCATGTGTCCCCCACTGGGGACCTGGCCTGCAACCCAGGCATGTGCCCTGACTGGGAATCAAACCGGCGACCCTTTGCTTCACAGACCCATGCTCAACCACTGAGCTACACCAGCCAGGGCTCATTACACCTTTTTTATTACAGAATCATAAGCATGTAATTCCATAACATAACAATATCACACTCAAGCACACCACATGACATTTTAAGTGAAATGTTCTTATTACAACTATAAATTATTACACCCATGTGATTACCCGACCAACCACACTCAAGCAGGTATTACTTCTGCTGGAATGTGTGTGTGTACATATATGTGTATGTATTGTGTGTGTGTATATAGATATATGTGTACACACATATATGTATGTATATGTGTGTATCCTATTTGATACATGCTTTTTATCCTATTTAGTCTGTTATTTTGTCATTAAATATTTTTGAGACATTTTCATGACTGTATAATACAGCAATTGCATAAAATCATACTACTTAGGTTTAGTACTTTTTAGATTATGTGTAATAAATTAATTACATATTTCCCTTTTTTGATGAAATGCTTTCTACCCGTTCCTTCACAGGCATTTCTGATGATTTCCTTAGGATCAGTTCTTAGAAGTAGAATTACAGGGCCAAAAGTTTTGAACATTTTTAAGGCTCTTGGCAGATTGTAGTACAGACATGGGAGATGAATGGAGAAGTCGGGGACCTGTTGGCATGAGAAGCTAAATGCCAATGGAGACAAGCGCGAAGTCCCCAAAGCACAGAGGGTTTCAGACGGTCAGGGAGAGATTTGCTAACCAAGTGCTTAAATACTGCGGACACAGCGACTCCGGGACACAGTGGGTGCAGCTTTGGGGCCAGTGTGGAGAAGGCGTGACTTGCTGGGCAGAGCGGGCATCTGTGCAATTCTTTGTCTTGCAAAGTGGTAACGGGCTGAAAGCATGGACTCCTTAAGGTTCTAGAGGGTGGTCCTCGGAGTGGAAGGGTGTCGTAGTGGGTTTGCCATTTGGAGGTGGTGTCGTCGGGTGCCTGGACCATCCTGAGTTGGTGGCCATCGTTTTGGTTGCGGGGTGCACTGAGGGAAGAGATCTCTGTAGCCTCGATACCTGGAAACAGTGAGAGAAGACTCTTCTAAACTTCCCGAATGGCTTCTGGAACTTGCAGAGTGGAAGCAGGAGCAAGGATTTATCTTGGGGAAAGACTCTTTTTCTTCAACCTTGGGAGGGTGTCACTTTTGTGCAGATATGGTTCAAGTCATCTCCTCTATCTTTTTAGGGAGAAGTGATCGAAATATAGATACTGGCATGTGAAGCATTCTGTTTATTAATAGCAATGTTCTCCCAGGCTGAGGTTGATGATAGGATCCTTCAGGGTTTGTTTGTTTGTTTGTTTTTTAATGTGAGGAGATTGGTGGTTTTTTTCTTGTGGTCTGGGAGACAGAGATTTTGGGGAAAAGGCTAAGGAGGAGAGAAGTCAAGAATCAGCTCCGAATTTGTTGACATTTCTCTAGCATCGGACGTCAATGTCCCCCTCCCTTTCCCCTCCATCCCTCACTCTCTCCCTCCCTCCTGCCTCTCTCTCCTCCCTTCCCTTCCTTTTACCGCAGGTGCGAGGAGGATTTTCAGTGTAAGGAACAATGGGCAGAAGTGCGAGTGAAACAATGCAGGAAGAGGTGCAAACGAATTTCGGTTCTCTTTAATATTCTTTCCTATTATTCCGAAACAAAAAAATGTTGTTCTTTCAATTAAAAATTGACAGACACTTATACTCAATCAATGCAAAATGAAACATGGAGGACCCATCTTTTTCCTGTTCTTAAACTGGAAAATGTAAGGGAAACACGCCACCCAACTGGAGTTAGAGTTGGAGAAAAAGTCACTACTGGGGGTGATGTTGCAAGTTTCGCATTAAAATTTTTTTCAGTGACAGTTTACTTTCAGTATTATTTTGCATTGGTTTCAGGCGTACAGGGTAGTGGTCAGACAATCACATACTTTACACACCTGCACCCACCTGGCACGACGCGTGGTTACTACAATGTCATCGGCTGCGTTCCCTGTGCCGTGGTTTCCATCCCTGTGGCTATTCCGAGACTGCAAATCGGAACTTCTCAATCCCTTCCCCTCTTTCACTTCGTCTCCCAACTCCCTCCCCATCTGGAAATAACCAATCCACTCTCTCTGTGTGTGCGTCAGTCTCAGTTTCGTTGGTTCATGTATTTTGTCAAGAAAACTATTTAATGAAATAAAATATTATGAAAGCTGCATTGGACACAGGAGGTACAAATGATTAGTTGCAACGTGCAAGGGATGAAGAATTAAATGCGTTCACTGAGATGCTGTCCTCTCTAAATTTCCTGCATCTCAGGCAGGGAGTGCTGGTGGTACAACCCCGGCCCTGGGCACAGAGGGGGCAAAAACGTTACCGAAAGCAAGTGGAGGGAAGGTCTCCCCCCCCCCCCCAAAGAAATTAGATGAAATAATCATAGAAACCAAAGGAAACTCATCATCCCACAAATGAGCTCTTGGAAGCTACTCAGCTGGGAGGAAGCTTCTGTAATTCCTGGCTGAGCAAGAGCAAGGCGACGGAGGCAGAGGCGACTGAAGGTCTGGGTTGAGTCTGGCTGGGTCTCCCGATGGTGAACATCAGGTCTCAGGTGTCCCGATGGTGAACATCAGGTCTGTGCTGCTCGGGGCCTGAGCAGCCTTAGTGCTCATCCTCGTCTGCATGCTTCTGCTCAGCTGCAGAAAACCCACCTGGGTGATCAAAGAGGCTCGGGCACCACCACCACCACCGGCCTTACCCTCCTGGTCCCAGCCCTCAAGTGGGCACGGGCAACTGCAATTCTGGATCTCTGGAAGCTTCCATCTAAGAGGCACTGACAAGAACAGCCAAGTATATACTGTTCAATCGATACTTAACGCTATGTGTTTAAAAATCAGCCAATCAATTTATATTTGATTTCAGGACCCCAGAGTGACCTCACCGGGGGAATGAGAGTGCTGTGAATGAAGGGTGACCGGGGTGTGGGGGTCAAAGGTACAAACTTCCGGCTATAAAATAAATGAGCCCTGGGATGTAATGTACAGCGTGGTGAGTCTAGTTAATAATACTCGACTGTGTATTTGAGAGTTGCACAGAGAGTATTTCTTAACATTTCTTAACACAAGAAAAAAACCCCAACTATGTGTGGCGAGGGATGTTAACAAGACTTATCGAGGTGATCGTCTTGCCGAGCGAAGAACAAAACAAAGCAAAACGGAAATACCTAAACAACCAGTGTGAAATGAGAGGGCCAACAGGAGCTCTTAAAACAAAGATTGCTCTCTGTTCTGCCGTGGAATTTACTTATTTACTGTGTCTGTTATTTGTCTCTACCTGGTCCAACGTAAGCGCATCGGGAGGCAGAGCTTTGTTGCAATCCTGCCGACGTCTGGGACCCTTGAGTTTGTGGTTGGAATCTGTTGAGTAAAGGGATGTTATCATATGTGTCTCCAGTAGTGCTCATCCACTTATACTTATAACAACATACTTAGACCTCACTTAAAATGCACCAGACACCGTTCCAGCCCTAAACGTGTATTAGCTCATTGATGACCCTCTGACATGGGAACTACGTCATTACCTCCTGGTTTTACAGACGAGGAAACTGAAGCAAAGAGGAGGAAGTAACTGGCCCAAAGGACACCCCGCCATTTAGCGTTGAAGCAGAGGTGGTGACCCAGGCAGCCTGCCTCCGGCGTCCACCTCTTTTTCTGGCTGTTTTCCTCCCCAGGGCCTTGGGTCCAGGTGTCTGGTCGGCATCGAAGGCACGGCCTGTGGCTGCGAAATGGAGTGAAATGAACCGGCCGAGTCCTTTCTGACTTTTCCCATCCAGCAGGTTGCTCTTCGAGTTCGTTTCAGCCCAGCTGAATTGTTAGCACCTCTCAGGGTTGGGCGTTTAAGAGTCAGCCACACATAGTAGCTTTTCACCTGGTATGGAAGATGTGACCCGAAAGCAAGCCATTTTTTGTAACATGTAGAAAGTGGAGTCGCCATGAGAAAGGCAGAGAAAGAAATGTTACAGAAATCCAGAGCACGGTGTTGTTGTTTCCATATTTGGGGTTGAGGGGCATGGGGAAACGAGACAGAAGGGCATTCTGGGAAGAGGGAACAGCAGGAGCGAAGACATGGAGGGCTAGCTGAGGAGGCCTCCATTTGGTTGCTGTCAGGGCCCATGCAGCCAGAATCCTTCCTCTCGAGGGCCAGCAGAGTCCCCACTGCGTCCCAGTGTGTCCGCCCTCTCAGCAATGTCGGGACGGGGTCTGCGCACTGGGCAAGAGACCCTGAGCTGTTGCCAACACAGGCCCCTGGCAGTTGACGGGAGTGCCCGCAATCTGAGGCTCTCTCTTCTCAGGGAGGCTTGTAAGTCTTTTCTTCTTCTTCTTTTTTTTTTTTTTTGGTGAAAAGCAAGTTATATAGCATTTTGCAAAAAATCGTGCTCCTGAGTAGGCTTGTGTAAATGACTGTATTTTTTCTTTCTAGAAACCATGAAAGCTTTAGTGACCTAACTCTAATGAAACTTGTCCCTTGCAGAAAACACAGGATATTAGCTTATTTTGTACTTGGCTCACCTTTTTTTGTTTTCATATATTGGGCGCTCTTCTAGCTAACGCTCAGTTAAACCCAGGGGAAACACTTCAGAAATGTTTTCAATTCAACAAATATTTTATTGAGCACCTACTACATGCCAGTATGGCTTAGTATTTAGTAGCAGAAGGCCCTGAGATCCAAACTGCCTGAGTCCATTCCTAACTCAGCCATGTACTAGCCATGTGACCCTGGACCAGTTAACTGTCCTTTGCCTCACTTTCTCAGTCTGTGAGATAGGTAGTAGGATAGTACCTGTCTTATAAGGTTTTTCTGGAAATTATGTGAGATAATGCAGAAAAAGCATTTAGAACAATGCCTACACACAGCAACCGCTAAGTACCGGCCAGCCCTTAGTGTGTGCTGGACACTGGCCAGGAGCTGGGGAAAGAGCTGCAACAGGCAAAGTCCTGGGATCGTAGAGCTCGTCCAGTGGGGAAGCCAGACAGCGCACGAACAACCAGCAAGAGGAGCCATCACAGCATAAACAGAAGGGGCAGGCGAGGTGTCGTGCGAGTTATCATTGGCCTCTGCCGGCATTCTGCATGTTTTTGTTTTCTCATGTTATTAACATAAACCAATTCATTTAGCATCATAGATCCTCGGGGTTGAAAGACGCTTTCAGAGATCGCTCGTCCATTTCAGTGACCCAGGTAAGAGCCGTCTTCATACGACACCACAAACAGGTCTGCTTCCTTCCCCTGCTCCATTACTACACCGGGAGCCCTTGTCTCCACATTCCCCGGCTCAGCCTGGGGCGGGCCCCTTTCAGGATGCCCCTGTGTGCTGATGACTCAGAGCCTGTCTGGGACAGGTGTCCTCAGCACTCATCCTCAGGACGGAGCTGCTCTCTGCCTCCCTTTGTGACCATGGTATCCTGATTCCCGGACCTGGGTGTGGCTCCTTGACTACTTTCTGGGCCTGTGGCTGTTGATGGCTCTGCCTTTGTCACCCGGGCTGTTGTGAGCAACAGGACAAGGACAGGCAGAAAGCAGGGACCAGGACCGAGGGCTAGGAGGATAACCATCACCTCCCTCCAGGGAGCTCAGCCTGTTATTACCTGTGGGCCACCTACATCAGGGTTACCTGCGGTAACTGTTTAAAATGAAGGCTCCTCAGACCCTGTGGGATCCAGGAATACACATATTTAAATAAACGTCCCAGGTAATTCCTAGGAGACCACTTCCCCGAAGAGGAGCCCCTGGGCCTTTGGGAGCCCTGGTTGGGGAAAAAAATGCCTTTCCTTGCCAGTTCCCAAGTGTGGCACACCTACTGAAATGGTTCACATCCTATGAGGATTATGGTATACTAGGGAGATGAAACAGGTGCTATGTGGTAAACACGAGAAGAAAGGTACCAAGTCTTCTGGAAGTTCAGAGAGAAGCAATTATATAATTCCCACTAGAAGCTCATTGTAGAATTCCATTTGGCTACTAGAAAGAGACCTGGCCACAGTGGCCTAAACAGCTTTAGAGGCTTATCTCCTGAAGGTAGCTTGCCAGCTCCGACAAAGTCATCTGGGAGTCAGGCTTGTTGCTTTTCCATCCTATATCCTTAGCATTTGTTTCCATCCTCAATATCACCTGATGGCTGCTAGGGTTCCAGCCATCTCATCTGCCTTCCAGGAAGGAAAGGAGGAAGAAGGGGAGAGGGTAAAAGGGAATCTTTTAGCTTGTTTCGCTCCTTTTCAGCAGCGTTTGCATTTGTCTTATATAACACTTTGCTTTCCTCTTCTTGATGAGAACTTGGTTACGTGCCTGTACCTTACTACAGGGGAGGATAGAAAGTGCAGTTGTTCAGTCACACTAAATGAAATCTGTCTTTCCTTACCAAGAGAGAAGGGAAGAATGATGATCTTGGGTCAACGGGCAATGTCTGCCAATCCCACATATGTTCTAGAATATTGGGCTTTTCTGCCATTATCTATTGGTATGGGTTCAGCCATTTATCCATTTAAGAAAATTTTAGTAAGCATTTCTGTTTATGCATGCTGACACAGATGCAATGGAGGTGAGGAGCAAAATTCTTTCCTCTAGTAGCTTATGGCTGAGTCAGGAGTGGGGGAAGAAGCACTTGTACGAACTTGCAGTTTCTGTAAGCCAAGCTCTTTGCCGTATCGATGAAACAATAGGGAGTTTGAGAACAGACACCGGCCAGTCTCTGTGCATAATTTTATGGGCCACAGATAACAGCCATGGCAGACCGTGTTGTGCAAAGGTGTCCCCGACAGTATCTCCCATCCCATAGGCCTGTCCACAATGTAGCCTTGTCACTCCTCCATGAGGAGGTGGGGGCTGACCTTCTCCCGGCTCACTGAGTGGGCTTGTGAATGTGATTTTGTGTCCACTATGATTACGGCAGAAGGGATGCTGCGTGGTGTTTGATTCTGGGTCGTAAGAGGCCGTGCAGTCCACCTTGTTCACTGGGGACCTTGTGCTGGGAGCCCTGAGCTGTCCCTAAGGGTCTGAGGCTCCTCAGGCTACCGAGCTATGACGAAGGCCTTTGAGTCATTATAGCCCAGGCACCAGATGTGTGTGGACACGCCTCCCAGCTAGTCCAGCTTCCAGCTGTCAAACTGCCGCCAGCCTTCGAGTCTTCCCAGATGAGGCCCAGACATCACGGAACAGAGACAAGCCATCCCTCTTGAGCCTGTCTGAATTCCTGACCCACGCACAGCCAGGGCATAATGAGATGTTTATTTCAAGAGGCTTAGTTTTGGGACATGTAGTTATGCAGCAAGAGTGGAAAATTAGCTGTTGTCTATTTGTACCCTTTTACTCTTCACAGCTATTCTATTAGGTAGGTGCTAATATTGTCTCCATTTTCCAGATGAAGAAACTCAGGCACTGAGAAGTTAAGGAACTTCCTTATAGCCAAACGGCAAGATGTGATAGGTCCTAAGCATTCTGCCCCCAAAGTCTGCACATTTTCCTGCTATACTCAACTGCCACGCCATAGGTAAACATGTGGTCAGGGGGCCATTCAGAGAATCACACTGGAGTTAAGTCCTGCTGGGCACAGGCGGCTCCCTAACATGGTCAGAGCCAGGTCATCACAGCATTGGGATTGGGCCACATTCACCGGTGACTCCCTCATGCCCCCTCCCCCACCACCAACCCCGCCACCGACCTCTGGGACTGACAGCTCATTCCTTGACCTGTAGTCTCCCAAGGGCATGATGCCACTTCCTCGGGTGGTCGGTTAAGCTCTCTCTTATTCTTACTCTTGTCCCTACTCTGCCTCTACCTCATCATCCAACTTCTTCGGCCCTGATGCCACTTTCTTTACATCCCCTTGATTAGCTAGGATCCAGTCCAGCTCTGAGTAGCTGAAAACTCTGCTGGCATGGCTAAACGAGGATGAGGTTCATTTTTCTCACATAATAAGCAGTCTGGAGGTACTTAGGACATTAGTCCAGTGGTGAGCACCAGCTCAAGGTTGTTAACAAGGACCAGCTTCTTGTGTCTTCCAGCTCTGCCATGGTTAGGGATAACTGTTGTCTTCATGGTTGCGAGATGGCTGCTGCATCTCCAGGAGTCGTGTCTGTGTCCCAGGCAGAGAAGGGAGCGGTGAGAATGGCGAAGAGCAAAGTCTTCCCTTCTTTAGGCTTCGACCTTTTGGGAGGAGGAAAGAAGGGCATCGGGGAAGGGAAAACCTCTCTAGAAACTTCTTCCTACATCTCATTGGCCAGAACAATTTCATATTGCTTCCTCTACAGAGCCATAGAAGGGGCTGAAGTTCAGTATTTTGCGTTCTGGTGGCTATGGTAGAGGAAATCATAACATAGGTCGGTCAGAATATGGGTGTTTTGTGTGAGGCTCAACAAGCTTTTCCTGTAAAGGATGAGATAGTCAATATCTTAGGCTTTGTGGGTCATGTGGTCTTTGTCTACCATGGTAGCATGAAAGCAACCACAGACAATACACAAATGGATGATTCTAGCCATGTTTCAATAACACTTCATTCATGAAAATAGGCAGTGCGCTGGATTTGGCCCAAAGGCTCTGGTTGCCAACCCCGGTTTAGTGATTTGAACCACAGCATCTTTCATTGGACCCTGATATTTCAGCTAAAATGTAATTCTCACAAATTGGGGTGTAGACGCCCCTGAAAGATGAAAGTGGATAATGGATCTCAAGACGATCTGGTGATCCTAGGGATGACTCTGATACTGATAACCTCCCGGAGTGGCCCATCCCTTCTGCGTCACTCACTGTGTGTCCCTCCCCAAACCACGGGGCTGGTCACAGAGATGACCAAGAGCCACCCTGGCTGGAGAAGTAAGAATGGTACATGCTTTACCTAAAAATCTGAGGTTCGAATAAGCACATAGTATTTACCAAGTGCCATAAGTATGTTTTCATATTCTGGAGCTCTTTGGTACCCAGAGGATAAACTAACAGTAGGTGTTGGGGGTACAGGTTAGAGAAAGTGCCTCTAATTTTCCCAGCCTCACGAAATTTCACATTTGTATCTGGTGTCCCCTTTGCTAGAGTCGAACCAGCATTGAGACAGTGTGTGTTATATAATTCCACATCAAACCTTCGTGTTTATCATAAAAAATATGGCAACATCACTGCGGTTATAAACAGAGTTACCAAGGAAACCAGTTTATCATAATTAGCTGTTTATTCCCTTTCTCCCTCTCTCCCCTCCACCTGAGCTTTCTTTGGGCTGAAAGGTGGGATGAGCTGTTACCAGCCTGGGCTCAGCGGCTAATTAGGTCCTAATATCGGTTCATAGAATCACACTGCTCTTTTCCATAGCTATGCTGTAATGCGTTGTCTGTGCTTATTACAAACAGACACAGTGGCGGAACAACTGATTTGTTCTATGTGTTTTAAATAGTCATAATAGCTGTCCCCAGGGCCGTGCTAGATCAAAACCCAACAGACAGAAGACGAAAACTTTCGGTCTATCAAAGACTTGGGGCTTCTTCCCGTACATTAGGAAACTGCTTCCTGGCTGGGGTGTCCCAGTCCTGCAGGACTTTTCTTATTTCCGTTGTTCATTATAACAGAGGCCACTAACTGGTGTTTCTACTCCACACTGACGCCCTGGAGCAGGGGCCGGCAACCTTTTTCTGGAAAGGACCAAGCAGGAAATATTTTAGGCTTTTCAGGTCATATGTCCTCTGTTGCGACTACTGAGCTCTCTGCCTTTGGAGCAGGAAGACGGCCATTGACAATACCTAATGAGTAGGTGAGGCTGTGTTCCAATAAAACTTTATTTACACAAAGAGGTGGCGGGCCACATTCGGCCCCCTGGCTGTAGTTTGCTGACACTGGTCTAGAGCCTCAGTCCCTAACACAGGCAATGAACTTGCTGTTGGGTTTCTTTAGAATGAGACCAGCACCTGGGGATGGCTGAACAAGCCACCAGGAGCCCATGCGCTCCTACCCAGTTGTCTTCCGGGCACATCTCTTCCTGCTTGTCAAGCTCTCATCAAGGGGGGAGGTTTTTCACAGTGATCCTCTCCCCACAGACGGGTGGCCTCGGGATCAGATGACCTTCAGGGGGCCCTGGCTTGGACACTTCAGTGGATGGGAACTTCTCATCTGCAATTCCAAAGAGCTGTAAGAGTCAACAGAGGCAATGAATGGGGAGGACTCTGTGAATGGTCAGTGACCAAACTGCATAGCCACAGAAGGTGTGGCTGCTGGGACATTGCTTCGAAGCAGATGTCACAGAGATGATGGCAATGACCCTTTTCCAGGTTTTAGTCCAACTGTCATTTGAACCTCAAGCCCGCCCTGCTCTGCACCTGCAGGAAACCGTCCAGCCTGAGTTTTAATCCCCCAGCCACTGAGTTCGAGACCTTCCAAGGTAGCCTGCTCCTTGGAGATGTTTAGAGACGGTTCTGGTTGTCAGAAATTTGCTGCTGATATTGAGCCCAAATCTGCCTTTTCAGATCTTCACCCATTGGTTCTGGTTCTGTGCCTTGGCATTTTCCAATAAGAGTCACCTGTTTCACTTGACAGCTTTTTGACATTTGAAGATAGAGGTCAATGTCTCCAAATTAAATATCGTCAGTTCTTTGAGCTGTTTCTATATGATGTGGTTTCGAAGCTTTTCACGATTCAGGTTGCTCACCTCCACCCAAGTTCCATTTCCTCAAATCTCCTCCTGAGTGCTGTGCCCATGATTGGACATCCCATGCATGTTCTGACTAGTACAGTGTAGGAGTATCATCTCCTTTGTTCTAGATGTGATGCTTCTGTTAATGCAGCCTGAAATCATGTGACCACATAACAACATTGGGTTTTGAGTTGAAGTTGACTAAGACCTTTAAATCTTTTTTTCACATGTTTACTCACTCATGGCTACCCCTTCCTGATTAGTACAGATTCAAGTTTACTTGGATTTCTGATCAAATTTTTGGGGCTGGATTTGGATCTTTTTAACATAAGGTCATAGTCCTTTCGAATTGTCGCTTTGTCACTATATATATTAGAGAAACATTGGTCGGTGGCCTCCCACATGTGCCCTGACTGGAGATCAAACCTGCCACCTTTTGGTGCACAGGATGATGCTCCAACCAGCCAAGGCACCCAGCCAGGGCTGGATAGTGTGTTTCAATGAGTACGCTGGCTGTGATGTCAACTGTGTCTTCACCCAGCCTACCGTGAGTTCTGTTGCAGTCAAAGACACAGCCTATAAGTCAGTGCTACTCAGTTTCTACTTGTCTGTGAAAAGATAGGGAGCCTCTGCTAGAAGGCAAATGAAAGCATTGCATCAAGGAAGTCTAAGCTGGACCAAGCACCGCCGTGCTTAGAGACAGGGCTGATTTGCGGTCTGCAGACCGGCAGTCGTCTTCAGACCACACGTTGCCTCATGTGGCTCTAAATGCCACTCTAGGAACTTGAGTGGAACCCTAGAAGCTGGTTTAAAGAGGGTCAATGAGAAGAAAAAACATCTTCAGAAAGAATAAAAAGGATCACAGTGATTAGATGAAAATTATCCTTGAGGTTCCGTCTAAGTTAGGGGTCCTAGCGGAAAACCTCTTCGGTCCAGATTTCCGTGATTATTCCAGGCACGTTTGTTGATTTCTTAACCTGTGAGAAGCACCGTGCTAAGCACGGGGGACTCGACGTTTAAATAAGATATGGGCTGAGCCGTAGCTGGGGAGCCCGAAAGGCAAGCAAATAGCAAATCGTGGCATAGGCTGGTGGTGTCCTCCCCGCCTCCCTGTATTGTCTCCTTTCCTCTCTGTAACAGAATCCTGATTTTTTTAATTCATGGCAGCAACATGCTCAGGGAAAAGACCACATACCCTGGCACCCCTTGCAGTCATGCTTGTTCATGGGATTTCCAGCAATCATGTGTCACGAGGGACCTTAACCATGGGAGTTACCTGCCACAGGGATGTGGGAGCAGAAAGACAGCAGGAATCCACCTCTGATGGCTTTGGGGCACCCCCGGCCCCACTAACTGTGGACTTCTTTTACGTGAGAGGATAAATCCTTGTGTGTGCTGGCTCTTTCTGTATGTGGCCAAACCTCATCCTAAGTGATAGAGAATTAGACGCCTGGAAGGTGGCTGAAACAGAATTTAAGGTGCGGGGTTGACTGGGTGGCGGAGGTGGGAAGGCAAATTTTGGCACTCAAACCGGAAAGCTGGTGCCCCTAGATAGGCGTTGGGAGAGCATTTGGGGGCGTGGCTGCCTGCTCTGACTGGGGGAACAAATCGCCCGCCGACTGCAGCTCCTGCTTTAGGGGACGTGGCAGGAAAGACTTCGAGAGTGCTGGTGAGCTGCCTCCTCGATGCTAGCAAAGCCCCGAAAGGCGTAGAACTAGCCAGGCAGAGGGCGGAGGGGGAAAGACACACTACTCTGCTTCGGAGGTGCGCTCTGCTTTGAGGCCTGCAGTCTGAGTCTATTGGGAATCCTGTAATAGGAGACTTTGCTGGCTCTTTATATAGTGGCTACAGAACCAACACCTTAACGGGAAAGAAGGCTGGGGCTCACGGCGGCAGAGACAAGGTTAAGGAAGCTGTCTTCACATGGTGCATCCGAACTTACTTATGATAGAGATTAGACCCATGTCTTGAAGTTCCCGATAGGTGGGGGTTTCCTGTTTATGGAGTGGAACTTAATTGATACTCGCAGTCTGGGAGCTGGTTATGGAAGCTTTCTTCTGTCATGTTGAGGACTGGTACGTTTTTATCCTCAGGGGAGGGAGAGAGGCCCGATGAGACCGGGTTTAGGGAGGAGAGGGGCAGGCGACCGCTAGGGTGCTGTGGGTTACAGGTCACGGTCAAGGCCTCCTATTCCATACCTTCCTGCACCTTGGCTTGTGGGGCTCCTGACATTTTACCATTACACTCGTGTTCCTTCCATCTTGAAGGCGTTTCCAACGTCAAAAGCCTCTTCTTAATGAATTTCAAATACTCAGAGGAGGGGATGGACCCAAGAATGCCGCAGCCCCTGGCAGTTGCCAAAGACCCTGGCCCCGTGGGCCGAGCGAGGCAGAGATGCCTGGGAGTGGGAAGGGCACCCACAGGGAAGGGAGAGGGCGTCATAGAGCAAGTGGCCACGCTCACAGTTCTGCCCAAGGCCGCTGCCACCTGGGATGGGGGGTCTGGGACGTACTTTTCAGGCAAACCCCCTCTCTGAGGCTGAACCTGCGCTGCGTCAGTGAAGTGGAATTTGATCCATGTAGACAGCTGATCTGGGCATTTCTGGCCTGGATTATTTGTTTGGCTGTCTCCCCTGATCAAATTAACTGGATAATTGCCAAACCTCTTCTCAGTTGCGCTCCCTCAGGCAGCTGGTGCAGCCAGCAGGATGGGGTGGGCCTCCAAGGACCAGCCAGATTAGCGAATTAGCACATGCTTGCTACCTGGTGGACCCCAGGAGCCGGCCATTTAATCAGGGGTGAGGAGGGAGGGCCTGGGTGGGGGTAGTGGCTGATAGATGGGCCTCTGCTCTCCTGGCTTCATAAGCAAGACGATTTAACAGTGATGCAGCTTACGCCTCCCCAGGTAACCCTCCAGACCAGCAGGTAAGGCGGTGCCTGACTGCACGTAGGGAGCTGCCCGAAATCACCCCAACTCACTGAGGTGTGCATGTTGGGGTACCCCAGAGTCTTATCTCTCAGTTGTTGTGTGGGGAGATGAGTTTCTTAAACTCTAGGGCCAAGAAAAACTTAAAACAGTCTGTGGAACAGACAGGGAAAGAGGCCTTTCTCTCACCCCTTCTTGGCGTACTCGGGACCTTGGCGCTTTCTCCGACTGCTTTGTGTGTCTCGTCTCTTCAACCAGGATACATTTTCTTTATTGGCTTCTTTATTGGCTTCTCTATTGGTTTCCTTAGCACCTAGCAGTGTGTCCGGCATATGAGCAGTGCTCAGAGAGCTGGTTGGTCTGTTGCTTAATTCCGTGAGATTTATTGAGCACTTATCTTGTGCTCGTACACTCTAGGGAGAACGAAGAGGGTCAAGGCTAAGTGTATGAGGAGCGCCCTGGCTCATGGAGTGACAAGTGACCACAGTGCAGTATGGGAAGAGAGGCGGGTTTGAATGGAAGTGGCATTTGGGGTAGAGAATGGCATTGGACATGACAGACTCTTACTGAGCCAGAGCCCTGCGAGGGCTGAGCAGACAAAAGAGGTGTTACTAGCCCCATTCAACAGAGGACGAAACCCAGGTTTGGAGAGGTTAAATGACTTGTTCAAGGTCATGCACTAGCACTAGTCAGGGCTGGATTGAGACTCAGGTTTGCCGACTCCCATTGTATTTCTAGATGGACCCCTTTATAATGAATTGCATCTTAGCAGGAGAGCGGATGCGTATTGGGTATCAGAATGAGGCAGAGATCTTGAACTTGTGCTTGGTAGCCCGAGGCTGTCTGCAGATGGCTTTGTTAGGTTCAGAAAATGTTGCTCTTTTCAACCAAACCAATATTTAAAATTCAGGATATTTCAGATAAAGATTCAGATCCCTGGGTTCACTTTAAAAAATGAGAATATCTACATAACACTCCCACATAAGCACAATTTGCCAGTGCCCAGCGGTGGCTGCTTGCCCTGCAGTGGGACACAGCTCTCCATTAGCTGAGGCAATCTGCCCCCGCCCCCTGCCCCACGCCTGGCCTCACTTCTGGCCTTGCAACTTGGCAGCCTGGGGTTGAGGAGCCAGAATGCAAAACCCTCCCCTGACTCTTAGCCCTGAATGCTTTTAATGAGCCTATTCTAGCAGACAGAGCACTGGACCGGGAGTCAGAAAGCATGGGCTGTTGTGTGCTCTGTGATTTTGGCCAGATCCCTTCCCCCTCCTCACTGCAGAGTGCGCGCTGACTGTAGTCTCTGTGTAGCTCCCAACGTTTCTGTGTCACGGCACAGGCAGCGGGATGAAGCTCTTCAAAAACCGTTGCCCATGAGTAAAGGCCAGACTGCTGGTTGTGATGAGTGAATGGTTGGGGTCTGCGAGGAGGGTGCTGCAGAGAGAGGGGGTGTCTGCCTGTACTACCCCCACACACCCTGCGCCAAGGCCTCCTGCCTGCCTTCTAGCTGGGTACCGGGAAGTGGATGTCGACAGGTGTAGGCCCAGCTGCCCACCCAATGACCCAAATGTTGCATCAGATCCACTGAGACACCATGGGCCAGGTGGGGAGGTGGGTGCAGGGGCTCCTGGAGACCTTTGTCAACAGAATCCTTGGTCCCAGTGTGAGGGCTCGTGGCCTGGCCCCAGGGCCCGTCCTGGCAGGGAGGAGCGACTGCCTGTCCCGTCCAGCTCTGTTCCCCATGACTTCGGCAGCCAGCACCCTCAAACCATTTCTGTAGGACTTGCTCTCTCAGGAACTTCTGCTTTGTCATTTAAAATAGTTTGGGAACTTCAGATGTAGCCGGGTGTCAGAGCAGTGTATTTGGTCTGTAGGCGTTTTTGTTTTTAAAATTCATGACAAGTCCCTTGCAACATGTTTTATTGTATTTTCGCCACCTGTTCTACCTTGGGGGTGGTTTTAAAATCTGGGACTATCTATCTATCTGTCTCTTTTTAAGTTTCCTTATTTGCCATTTATATGTGTCTTATGAACACACGCACACAATGTGAATTTAAATACGGGAATGAAATATACATATCCCTCTTCCCCTGTGGCTTGATTGGCTTTTAACTACGGTTGTAATGTTGAAGGTGTATGTTTTACCAGGCTAATTATGGAGTTTTAAATGAGACACCTGTAAAACAAATAAATACTTGAAAAACCTTTTTGCCCGTGTAAAGTGCTATCTCCCTGAACATTAATAGCAAAAAAATATATCACAATATTTAATCCTCTAAGGAAAAAAAGGCTTTGAAAGCTTTACAAGTTCTTCCAGCTTCCCACTGAAGTGGAGCAGAGAAGTAGCATGCCCGTTTTTACCGATGGAAGTTCAATGTCTGTACAAGTAGCTGGAGGAAGTTTATGGTGGGGGAGGGGTCCATCCTCAAACTCATAACACCCTATAGTTATTTACAGTCTTTCTGTGTCAGTAGGACAAGGGGTAGAGGTATATTTATAGCACTATATTTCATTTCCTTTCTCTAAAAATACAAGTACCATGCATTTAGGTCTAATGATCGTCTCATCTGAGCACCTGGATCCAACTGTGCCTGAAGCCTGGACTTTTAAGTTATTCGAGGCAATGAATTATCTTTGGGCTTCTTCTACTTGAAACCAAAGAAAAAAATCTAAAGACCAAAAAGCAACCTATACTATCAGAGTTAAGCTTTTAATATATCATGACATCAAAACGTGAGGTGGGTGTTATCATCTTCACTTTCATAATACTAGATGGAAACCCCCCATATATTATGTGGAATATCGTATTTCTTATGAAACCAGGTCAGCAGGTATATAAGACCCAAATGAGATCAAGCTTCCTTTAGAAGAGATTAAAAAAGTGGTGTGCCATGTGTGCCGTAATGTCATTGGAAAACATTCGTTAGGGTCCCTGTCATGGCACCCTTTTACTGAGATTTTCGAGGAGGATTTTCTTTGTGACATTGAGATATTGACTCTCTGTTTGTTGCCATGGGAACCAAAGCTCCCCAAGGGCAGTCAGAAGCCCTCCACGTCCTCTGGGGGCCTCCCTTCCTTTTGTGCGGGAAGCGGTCTGCGGCCCCACGTGACTAGTGACATGCAGAACAAGTAGAATGATTGCATAAATCCCATAATTTATGCAAGTGGAATTTGCAGAGTCATGTCCTAGGATAAACACGAAGCCAGGATCTCGTAATGGATAAGAACCTGGACTTCGGTGTCACAGAAACCAGACTTAAGCGAGCTCGCCGACCTCTCTGAGCACCCGTTTCTCCATCTGTAAATGGGAAATCTGTGATTGTTAGCACATGCTCAATAAATGGCAGCTGTTCCTACGATTTCCTACGAATTCCTACGATTTCCCAAGAGTCTGACCAGATAAATCCGGGACCCACCGCTTGCTAAAATCTTACCGTGGAGATTCATACTGTCCGTTAGTATGTTAAAGACTTGGGGGAGTCCACCAGTAAAGCAAACGGATTGCTTTTGTTTGTCCAAGTGTTTTCAAATGTAACTGGCATAAAATACTTTTCTCTGTTGCTTTCCTGCAGTGCTGGGGGTCCCATGGAACACACTTTGAGAAACTCCAGGGGTGAGTCACCTATAATAATTGAGGGGGATTCGTGAGGCCACCACTAGGGGGTGTGCCAGCCAAGTTTTCTGATTCTCAGTCAGAAAAGAGGGTTTGCTCTGGGCTTCCAGAGAAGAGAGCTGTTGAAGGCTCTGCTGGGGAGGAAGGTGGGACCGCAGTGGTAGTGGTTTAGGGGAGCAAGGGAAGTGAAGTGGTCTCACCGTGTGGGAAGAGGGGAGGAATTTTCCTGCCCTTCCTTCCTATGAAGGCAGGCACATGGCTGACCTTCGTATAATGGGTCAGTAGAGACCCCAGGTAGTGGCAATGGCAGACATGACTTGGGAACCAGGGCAAGGCAGGGGTGGGGACAGTGACATCAGCCCACAGCAGGGCACCAGAGGCCCCCAGGGGGGCTTGTCACAAAGACTAACATTTTCCAGGGTATTGGTTTCTGTGTCTAATAGGAAGGTTTTATATTAGATATAGAATATATTTTAATATTCTTCTTATTAGGTATAGAATATGTATATTTAATAAATCTGTATTTTCTGTTAACAAAATTTTTCCATTAACCTTGTGCAAAGGATGATGTTTATGTGTAAATGAGTTAGATGTGTAGGTGGACACTGAGGATAAAATGTAGTAGAGCCCTGGATGGTGCGGCTCAGTGGAGTGAGCACAGGCCTGTGAACCAAAGGGCCGCCGGTTCGATTCCCCATCAGGGCACAAGCCTGGGTTGTGGGCCGGGTCCCCAGTTGGGGGCGTGTGAGAGGCAACCGCACGTTGATGTTTTTCTCCCTCTCTTTTCCTCCCTTCCCTTCTCTCTAAAAATAAATAAATAAAATCTTTATTAAAAATGTTCATAGTAGAACATTTGGGAAGTTCAGAAAAGCAGAAAGGAATCAGTTGCTCTCAGATCCGCCCATAACCTTTCGAGGTATGCGGGAGATGTATAAGTAATTGGGTATTTGAGGGCACACACATTGGTTAGGGTTCTTCTGGTTACAGATGACGGAAATCCAGTGCCAACGGCTTGGGGCTAAAAGGAGGCTTGATTATAGGGATCTGGGATTGTTCGTCTCAGGGACTCTGAGGGCAGGAACGTGCCAGGCCTCAGGAACAATGGGAGCAGCAGGGTCAGGACGCCCTCTTTCTCTGCTCTTGTTTCTCCCTCAGAGCACCTGGTCCTCAGGCCTCCTCTCTGGGTTACTGCCGGGGTCTCTGCCGCCCAGGGCAGGACACGTGGGCCCACATCTGCAGCTCCCGGGCACTCGGACTTATTGTTTCTGCTACCAGAGAGACAGATTCCCTCAGTCCCAGTTCCAGAATTACTGGGGAAGGAGAGGATTGTCCTAGCTGGGGTCAGATGTCCACCCTGGACCAATCGGCTGTGGCCAGGAGCCAGCCATCTGTGCATAATGGTTCTTCTGTGCAAGTGTGTGTGTGTGTGTGTGTGTGTGTGTGTGTGTGTGAAGTCCCCAGAAAAACTGGAAGTGGGGAGGAGAGGAGATCCTGGCAGACAAAACGTATCTAGTTCCGCGTGTATTTTCTATATTTATACAGCGGTGATGAAACTATGTAAATGAATCCTGTTTTTAATCAAATATTGTCACCCGCATTTCCTCAATCCTTACGATTTTTGCACATAGCATTTTAAATTATTGTATTGTATTCAATTATTTGGATTTACTTAGCCAATTTCCAACAGTTAGATATTTAGATTATTTCCATTAGAAATTTATTAATACTAATTAGTAATGCTATGATAGGAGGAAATTTTCCCGAGTTTATGCAAGGATTACCTACATTATTGTGAATAAGAATAAACAGGATTTGGCCCCACTGCCCCCTCCCCATCTCACAGGTGACGCAGACTGTTCTGGATCTCAGCTCGTACGTGGCTTCCTTTTCCTTCCTGCTCTTCCCCTGAGCCCAAAACGGTGGTGGGAGTTGAGGGTGGAGCAGTGTGGAGGTGAGCGGGCAGGCTTGCAGCGTGGCTGGTCCCCTGAGGCCTTAGGTCTACCTTGACCCTGCCTGCTGTCCTGCTGGGAACAGGTCTAAGTAAAGTGAACCATTTGAGAATAAACCCTTCCCCTGGTAACCCGAGAAGTCAGCAGTCCCAGAGTCAGGCTCCACTGCCAGGGGGCTGGGCTGGCCAATGCAGGGGGATCCAGGAGCAGGGACTAGCCGGGGACCTGGGCAAAGGTGGGCTCCTCAGCTTCCGTGCAAGTCACAACCACCCTGCTTTGGGGAGCAGGCCAGAGTGTCCCAACGGTTTGGTCAGCCTGCCACATTCTCCTCCGGGAAGGGCAATCTCAGAATGTTCGTGTTTTTTTTTTTTTTTTTAATTTAATTTTATTTATCTTTAGATGGGAAGGGAAGGAGAGAGGGAGAGAAATATCAATTTATGGTTGCCTCTTGTGCATCCCCTGCTGGGAACTGGCCTGCAACCCAGGCATGTGCCCCGCCTGGGAATCAAACCATGGTTATTTGGTTCCCAGGCCCGTGCTCAATCCACTGAGCTACACCAGCCAGGGCTGTTCGTGGTTTTTAACATCCCGTAACTTTTCCCACGTTGGAGCGAAACATTTGCTCAGGTAGAAATGTAGCTTTCAAGGCCCTCTGTGGGATAGCGAGATTCCCTGAATGTGGGGTCCTTGGATGTTTTCTCGCAGAGAGCAGCGTTCCTGAATGTGATACCTTTAGCTGCAGAGTTTTGACTATTTGAAGGAAGCACCCTTGAGTGCCACAGGGAAGGGAAGGAAGCTAAAGACGAGGTCGTGCTATGTGCCAGGCGTTGTGTTGGCCCTTTGCGTTTTTTCCTACCGAGGTGTTAAGCGGGGCTCCCTGGGCCTGTCCTCTCCTGTCAGTCCGACTGGACATTTGGAGGTGTTCTGTTATTTCAGGTGATCTCTGTTTGGGGGGGGAAGGTTCAGAATGTCCTCTGCCATTGTTTTTCTGCATTTACCACACTTTCTATTTGTGGAATACGATGGTTTTTATTAGATATTCCAGTTCCTTCTGTCCTGGGATGGCTCCAACCGATGTTTTATCACTCTTGTTTGTTTGGAATAATAATAAATGCATAATAATACTAAATGCCGTGACTCCAGGAGATGGAACATTTCTCAAGCTAGGGCTGTATTTAATTTTGTTTTGGAAATTGATGAAATCGTGCAGTGCAGTAGGGCCAAGAGATACTGCATTTCTGATTGGGGTAGGGCAATGGGAAATAAAAATATTCTTGCTTCGTTTGGGAGGAAGGGAGGGAGGCTGATACCTCAATATGATGCTGACCTCCACGGTGAGGTCATACCTCTAAGCTCGAGAACAGATCTTAGATGTAGAGGAAAATCCCATTTATTTGGACTTTCTCCTACCAGCTAGACTTTAAATGACATTAATCTCTACTGTTACACCGTCTGGGGAAGAAGTGTTTGGTAAGTAAAGAACAAACAGGATAGAAGGAACCCTGTTTAACTCTTATAAAACGACCTCTGTCTGGTTCACCCAGGGACTGGTAACTGAGGTGTGTGCTGTCTCCAAACAATAGCACTGCATTTCCCATAACACAACCACACTGTGGCTTTCTCCTAATTCAGAGCTCCCTCTGAGTATGGAACGCTTTAGCCAGTAAGTAAGGAAATCACCGAGTTCCCTGCATTAATTGGCTTTGTTCAAGGGGTTACAGCAAGTCTCTTATATTTTTCGTCTCAGTTTCCTCATCGATAACTCAGGGATAATAATGGGCTCTCCTTATGGGACTGTTGGGAGCATTAATTGAGCTAATTAATGGAAATTGGTGGGACAGGGACTGGCACGTGGAGGCGATGGGCGGGCCCAAAGCGGTTGTCTGCTGCGTCGTGTCGGTGTTTTGCCCGGGTCAGCGTCGCAGTGAGCCGTGTTCCCTGAGCGCGCAGCAGGCGTGGCGGGGAGACTCTGGAGGCGTGTTGAAAAGGAAACGGGAAGCTTACCTTACTGACCCCTGACTAGGTAGCATGTACTGCCCCACCATGACCTAACAAATAATAACCGAAGTCTGAATGCTAAGTGAACGAATGATCACCAAGTACACAATATTTTGCCTCCTTTAGGGCCACTTTAGGGCCCAAGGGAGGGACTCTTGCCAAGCAGGGGCAGCCTGTGTGTAAGAGAGCCGGGCTCTGTCCAGCACACCCCCACCTTCCCTGTGCACGGGGCGCTTCCGCACGCACAGACCACCTAACGTGTGCTCTGGAGAAAGCATAGCCTGGGAGTGATTTATGTTGGCATCTGCGGGAACCAGGTGGCCCGCCGAGGAAAGGCCGGGAGGAGACAGACCCACCATCAGTCCTAGGGGAGAAGCGTGGCCATGGCCAACTCCCAGGGTCTCAGCAAAGGCTGGGGTGTCCCCTTCAGGAGGCCCTACGGTTGTCCGACTTCGGCAAAGTCCTCTGACCTTTCTGTGTCTTACCTTCACTCTGTGTAAAATGGGGACGATGATGTCTACCTTGCAGGATTGCTGAAGGGTCAGAAATAATACCTGAAAGTACACAACACGCACACAACAGGTACCCAGCTGGAACTGTGTCCTTCCAGCCCTGACCCTGGCACCTCAGCATGGGACCTTATTTGGAAATAGGGTGGTTGCTGACATCGTTGGTTAAGATGAGGTCATACTGGAGTAGGGTGGGCCCCTGGTCCACTGTGAATGACGTCCTTATAAAAAGGGGAAACTCGAACACAGAGACAAATGCAAACACGGGGAGAATGCCATGCGAAGAGGAAGACAGAGGTCAGGGGTTCGCCTCTACACACGGGGGAGCTCCAGAGAGTCCCAGCACACGCCGCGAGCGGTGAGAGAGGCCTGGAACCGATTCCGCCCCGCCGTGCTCAGAGGGAACCAGCCCTGCGGACACTGGGGTCACGGACTTCCAGCGTCGGGGGCTGTGGGACAGTAAATTTCTGCTGCTCCCGTCACCCAGGGTGTGCTACTCGGTTTCCGCAGCCCGAGAAAACTAAGGCACAAACCCACAGGAGCCCGTCGTCATCCTGATAATCACTGTGGCTCCTCCTTCTCCTGCCCGGCCTCTGGCGCTTCGTCCCAGGTGCCCAGCAGGCAACCAGAGCCACTGTGGGGAGGGGCGCACAGGGGACGCACGGTGGGGTGGAGCAACGGGTGCCAAGAGCAGAGAAGCGGAGATGCTCCCTTCGTGCCTAAGTGTCCCCGCCACTCACAACTCAGCCTGGGCAGTGTCTTCCCAACCCCCCTGCCCCCTCGTGTCCCTGGGCTCATCTCCTGCCCCTCCTCTGCCCACACGTTCCCTTCATGCCCATCTGCGCCGTGGGATCTTCAAGGAGACTATTTCTCTGAGTCCCGGCAAGGCTATTGGATCAGTCAAACAAGGATGCCCGGTTTGGCGAGGGATCGCCGTGAATCGTCATGACAGCTCCCTGCCCTTGGGCACTGCTTCTCTAAAGCGCTTTCTGAGTTGGTGGCTCTCAGAAGAGTCACCCAGGGCAGGGAGGCACCTGGGGCACACGGGGTCCCTGCAGACGTGGAAAGGGGGTTGTCAAGCAGCAAATAACTTTGTGGAGTGATGGGCAGGAAGCAAGATGGTGGTGTTCTGGTTTCTTTCCAATTCTGTGAGCCCGGGGAAAGCAGGAACGGAGCCTCCCGGAAAGGCGTGGGGGTGGCTATAGAGCCCAGCATCTATTTTGCTTTTCCTTTTTCCCCTCTCCGTCTTTGCTCCATGTCTTCCGTGCATTGCTTTCCTCTCCTCTTTATCTGGGTGTTTCTGGGGCCAACCTTCTGTTGCACCGCCCCATGCCCCCCCCAGCCCTCCCATTAATCTGGTCCCTTCCGGCTGTGTGATGTAGTGGTGTTGCCTGCCCCGAGCAAGAGCCGTGGGGTGGCAGGAGGGGGGAGAAAGCTGTCTGATCTGCCGAAACGCACCTTAAGAGCAAACCCGTCCCCGTTACCGAAGGTATCAGCTGGGTCCTGCCTACAGTTATGTCAAACAAAGTGTGCTGCGAAATGCCAACTCTCCCTTTGTGCTGTGACACCAAGAGCTGCCAAAAGATATTAAAAAGCTTGCATGAACTAGGTGATGGCAGCTGTAACTATCTAAGTTATTGCCTGGCAGCTGCCGCGCTGCCTCACTGCTGCTGGCCGCCTTTATGGTTGGTTCTCCATGTGTTCGCCCTTCCTCCAGCAACCAGAGCACCAAGCCCCGGTGGCGGGCGCGTCGCCGGCCCAGCCCCCCTGCGGGTGCGGGAGAGGAGGCTTGCAGCTAGGGCCCGTGCAGAGACACCCTCCTGCAGGTCCTAGGAGAACAAGTTGTGTTTCTCTTGGCCTGGCCCCAAGCCGGGTTTTGCATCGGTCAGCTCGACTCCAAGGAACCTTGGCCGAGTGGACGGCACAGAGGCGGGCGCGCACACGCAGGCGCACACACCGAATGCAGCTTTTTGTGTTTGTGTGTTTGGATGTTTTTTTTCTTTCCCTGTTGGCTCCGAGCGAGCTAGAACAATATCGCCAGCTCCAAGCCCTGCCAGTCCTACATCTGCTCCCTGAAACCTCCAGCAAATAAGATACGGTGGGGTTGTTTAACCAACACTTACAATATACACACTTTGCAGCTTCTCTCCCCCTGGGTTGCCCAGGCTCAGGGATCCGGATGCTGGTGGCAAAGGGTTGACAGATAAGGGGCTAATGATCCCGGTGGGCACCTGTCTCCGAAGCCTCCTTCTCTGGCATGTTGATCTGTGGCATAAAATACAGTTCATTGTCATGGGCTTCGGGGAAGGTGTCTGTACCAAGCTGGTTTTTTGTATTCTTCTGCTGAGTTTGGTCTTTTCAGCTGTCTGTTAAATAATTCATACAGCTCATGAAAGTAATATTTCTGGGATGTAGGGGGTTCCATTTTTCCAATTCCATTTCATTCTATCTTTTTTTTGAAGTGGTTGTGGGGAGAACTTGGCAGGCGTCGCCTGAGTCGTATAATAAAACCTTCTGTCTTTTCCTCTCACCTCTCCAGCTCAGGCTGAGTGAGCAGGAGGGGTTGGTGAACTTCAGTAGGCCAAGTCAAGGTCAAGGTTGAGGTCGGAGGTTGGTTTTCTTCTCAGAGTTCAGCCATCGTGGAGAACCCAAGGCGAAGACCTTTTTCGTTGCTTTTAGAGTCATTTTTCTGCTGGGAGGACCTTTCTTTTCCATATGCTCCCGACGCTTGCCCACTGCCTAGCATGGGGCTTTGCCCCTGGTAGATAGTCAATGAGCGTCCAGCAAAATGGATTGAACTGAGGCCATTTGGGAAGAAGGCAGGACTCAGCATATTTCGACTCTGTTATGGTCAAGCCAGTCACATAGCAGGGGTGGCCGTTTAGTTTATCCTCACCGTTCAGGTTGGTATTTAGCCTCTGTCATCACAAAAGCAAAGCAGAGCCCCCATGCCGACCCCACTCCCACACTGCACTGCGGTGGGCTGTTCAGCTGCAACTCTCGACTGCACCGAGCGGCCCCTGCGAGCGAGGTCCATGTCTCCTTTGTTCGCACGGATGGTTGGCATCAAACAGAATGTTGGAGACCTAACAGGTGCTCTTCAAGTGTTTATTGCAAGAATACGTGAAAGATATTTTCTGTAAGCAAAATGGATATTTTTGGTATCGTGTGCAACTTCCTGAAAGTCTGAGATGAAGCCAGGTTTCTTGGGGAGCCCCCGCCCCACCGGAGCCCCCATCACCCCGCGTCTCCTAGCCCCTCGGGTCTCTAGGTGGCTCCGTGTCCAGCTGCTGTGGCCCGCAGGGGCCCTGCTCCTGGACGTGAACCTGTAAGGCTGGAGCTCGGGGGCAGGCTGAGAGCTCACTTCCTGAGTGAGCGACCTGGGGCGAGGGTTCCATATCCTCAGCGGGAAATTCTATGTGCACCGGGAGGAATCACTGGGCAGTGGTGCAGGCTGAACATCTGTCTTTCCCCGACTCTGTTTGTGGGCACCCCAACTCTCATTGCAGCCACACTTGGAGCTGAAGCCTCTAAGGGGCTTGTTAAGGTTAAATGGGTTCATAGCGGGGGGGCCCTGACCTGACAGGGTCAGTGTTCCCACGAGAGGAGATGCCAGGGAGCTCACGCTCCCTCTTTCTGTCTGGGCTCAGAGAGAAGGCCATGTAAGGACACTGTGAGGAAGTGGCCACCTGCAAGCCAGGAGGAGGACTCTCACCAGAAACTGAATCGGCTGAAACCTTGATGTGGGGCTTCTGGCCCCCAGAACTGTGAGAAACCAATGGCGTGTTGTTCCAGTCACCCTGTTTACGGTGTTTTGTTACAGAAGCCTGAGCAGACTAATACATGGAGGTCGAATGATGTAAAAATAGAAATCTTAGCCCTGGCTGGTGTAGCTCAGTGGATTGAGCGTGGGCTGCCAACCAAAGGGTCGCCGGTTCGATTCCCAGTCAGGGCACATGCCCGGGTTGCAGGCCAGGTCCCCAGTGGGAGCTACGTGGGAGGCAACCACACATTGATGTTTCTGTCCCTTTCTTTCTCCTTCCCTTACCCTCTCTCTAAAAGTAAATAAATAAAACCTTAAAAAGAATAGGAATCTTAGCACAGTATATGGCACACAGGAAGGACAATAGTAAAGATTAGAAGTGTTTCTCAAGTGTTTGTGGTCTCGCAGGTCCAGGACACATGGCTGGGAGTGGGAGAGGGTCAAAGAGCCCTAGGAACCTCTGCGTCTGTGCTGGGAGAGGCTGCGGTGTTTCCAGATGGACTGCGGGAAGCTTGTGGAGGGGGCGGGGTTTTGGCGGGTTGGAGCAATGGGTAAGGTCTTCCGAGGGTAGAGACAAAGTGAAGCCTCGCTGATCTCAGGCACAGACAGAGCAAGGCGTGAGGTAGGGAGGGGACTGTCATTTAGCGAGGGCTTTCTGTGAGCTCTGCAGGGCATGCGCCACTTTGCACAGCTCTGCACTGCCCTGTCCCCCCAGCAGGTCCCACCACCCCCTATCTACAGACAAGGCAAGTGAGGGGATTAAGAACAGCTGGCATTGACTGCCGCTGGCAGGTGTCAGGCACGCCCATCTCTTCCCTCAGTCCCCACAGCAACCCCAGGAGGTGCCTTGGGACAGCAGCCCACTTCCTAGGCGGGGCCAGTTGAGCAAAGTGCTGTGAAGTGACTTGCCCAGCGCCACACGTTCAGTGGTGCTGGTGTAGGGGTTTAAGTAAACCCAGCAGGCAGCTTCTGAGCCTGGGCACTAAGTCACATGCTTTACTTCCTGGGTCAGGCTTTACACTTCCTGGGGGCTAAGCGACGGGTCCAGATGCCACGTGGGCAGGACTGGGTTCTGCCTGCACTCCATACCTATCCACTGTGTCACACGTTCCTGGAGGCGGGCGCGTGATCCCCAAATAGGGCGTCTGCCCCGATGGCAGCAGCAGGAATGTTGAGAATGGACCAGAGGGATGGTGACTAGTGAATTAACACAGGGAGAGAGGCCGCATCTGGGCTCTGTGCGGTGGGGCTCAGGGAAGGAGCTGTGGCGTTTGTGGGACAAGGGGGTGGGTTAATCTGCACCATGACCCAGGGATCTTGGTGCTGTTAATGCTCCCATTGTATAGATGAGGAAACCGAGGCACAGAGAGGCTACGAAGCTTGCCCCTGGCCACACAGCTTCTAAGTGGTAATGCCAGGGTTTGAACTCAGGTGATCTGGCTCCTGTGCCTGTCCTTCTGCCTTCCATTGAGACTGGGGGATATTATTTGATAGCTTTGACCTGGTGGAGGACTTTATAGGTACAATAAAGAAGGCAGGGGGACAGTACGGCATCTCTCCTGACTGGCTGAGAACTTGAGAGAGAAGCGATTTGTAGAATGCACGTATCCGCGGAACCAGGGAGCAGGTGGCGTCGGGGGCCTGGGTGCTGCTGTGGGCAGTGCTCAGCAGGCCTAGCGCTGAACAGGCGGGCCTGTACCGATGGCGGCAGGGCTCAGAGCACGGGCGTACTTGGGCCTGCCCCCGGGTTCCCACAAGGCCCCTCTCTCACTTGGCTCTGCATCACTGCTCCTATCCTCTCGAGCGGCCAACCTCCACGGGGGCTTCCCCTCAACCACTGGTTCAAGGCAGAGGCAGTGAGCTTGGCATCCAGCCAGTCTTCACTAGCTGCCCAGTAAGTCGCTGATCCCTCTGGGTCTCCCTCGGTGTCCTTGGCTGGGCAGGGTGGGGGTCCTCGTGCCCCCTTGCAGGTTGTGGGAGGACGGAATGAATGAAGTGCTAGAGCCGTGTCCCCTACTTGCCCACCGCTCCTCTCCTCGCCACAGTGCCGGTCCCAGTGGCTCTGCCTGCCTGCTCGTGGCCACTCACCACGGTGGCCCGTGGCTTCTCAGGCTTGCTCCGCAGCGGCCTCTTCATCATGCATACCCAGGGGCTCGGCAGGGAGTGAGCGTGCAGTGCGGGGACTCTCTTGGCCTCCTCCACGGCTCAGCAGAGCTGAGAGCAGACCTGCTGAGTGCTCAGTGGCTAATTGTCACAAGTGCTGAGGGCGGAGATGTGGCCGGGCCCGGCCTTTCCATTCCTCCTCTGGTTCTTGCTTTGTTTTCTCTGGTGTCAGAAGGCATCACTCACTGCCTCTCCCCACTCCGTCTCCTTAGATGCTGCAAGTCCTCAGACAAAAGGAGGAGAAGGGATCCGAGGGCAGAGAGCTTGTGTCCTCCCCCGACCCACACCACCTTTATATTAAACAGCTCTTACCGGAGCGCCCTCTGCAAGGCCCCAGGAGTCTACCATGAGCAAGCTGGGCATCTCCGCCCACAAAGAGCTTCCAGCCAGGGCTGGGGGGCAAACAAGTGAGAAGAGGGTCTGGGATGAGGTTAACCGCACACCCCCAACAAAGCCCTGCTGAGGGGGTACGTCCGTAGCAGGCCCGTTGGAGGAGCTGCGTCCAATATGACAGACTGATGACCAGGGTGTGTGTGAGGCACTCTCATCAGAGCATCTCCCCCCTTTGCATTAATAAGGACATTGAAAAGTTTAGTAAAACCCATAGATTTCAGTTTTTCACTTTTATTGTAATTGTTTGGCTTCTGGTTAGCTGCAGGTGGGCAGCCTGCTTTGCAAATTGCCTGTGGTCAGTTCTGAGTCTCGGATGGACCCATTCCCGCCACTGCAGGGCTCTCCCGCCACCTGTGCTGCCTCCCCAGGGGGCCCCACTCTGCACGTCCCATCGTCCCATTCCGCCAGCATCATCCACAACAAGCCTACTGTGTGCCAGGCATTGCGCTGGGCCTGGGAACTGGAAGCTGAATCAGACACAAGTGAAGTACGGTTCCTTCCAGAGAACTTGCCATCTTTTCCTGAACAGTGGAGCCTAAATTGATTTTTGTAAATCCGATACCAAAACTATTCAACGTGTTTACTTTTTAAAGGAACCTCCAAATCTCCAAATTCAGTGTTTGTATTTCTGTACATTGGATATCTTTTGAATGGGGCATCCCTGACCTCACACAAGCTGAAGTGGGGGGAAAAAAAAGGAAGGCAAGCACACAGACTTCTAGAACTGAAGGGACCCAGGCGGCTGTCCAGCCCAACTCGCTGTCTGCTGACGCCCCAGCCCAGTCATCTAGGCTTTTGGGTTGTCTGCTGCTTTGCACTGTCTGGTCCAGGTTCCCTCCCCCGGTGTAGAGAACTGGCTATATACCATGTCCACAAAACTGGATGGAGCTTCCTAGTCTCAGGCCAAATTACCCCCTAAAAACATTTGTCCTTGTGGGCCCGGGCTCAGGCCCTGTCCTTCCGCTCGGAGCTTATGTGCAGCATTTCAGCGCTGCCGCCACTCTTGGCTCCTTGCACGCACTTCACTCCAGGAGCGCGTGTGGCGCCGACAGACCTCCCCTTCTCGTGCCCAGAAGCCCCACTAAAGGAGCAAGGACAGATGCAGCCATCACTGCCCTTGGTGGGGGGAGTTCCATCGAACAGAAGGGCACGGGAGCTGGGACGTGGCACGTGAAGCCTATTGTCCCGGCCACGGCAGCCCTGGGCACGGCAGCGCCTGTTCTCCTGGGCTGCCACCGTGCGAGGCACGTGGAGCGAGGACACGAGACGGGCACGTGGCCTTGGAGGCCACCCCTGCCAACAGCGGCCCTGGTGGGAGCCGGAAGGGGCTTCGCATGCTCTTCCTGCAATTCCTCGTCGATTTCGAGTAGCAAAGTCCTGACTTCGGGCGCACACCTGTGCTGGCATATGAGAACCTGAGGCCCTTGGCGAGATGAGAGGGGGACCAAGATCTTGAACCTTTCTTCAGAGTGGCCGCCATCTGTAGGGGATGATTGGGATCTCGGCCGTGTCCTGGTCTCCCCCAGATCATCTCCCCCCGCTGGAATCCTTTGCCAGACCTGGGGCAGGCGGCGTCCTTACCACACACATTTCGAGCAGAAAGAGGGGGAGGGGTCACCCTGGGAAAATCTCGCGGTCATCTGGAAGGTGCCGATCTTGAGCCAGCGCCTGTAAAATGATAACAGCCTGGGATGGAGGACAGGCGACAGCACCGGATAAAAGAAAGGCCCCGAACAAAGAGTGTTCATTTCAGCGCCTCTCTCTTCTTTCAGAGGGGGGCGAACTACATGGTCCTTGTGAACTAGAGTGAGGACAGAGGGGACTGGAACATTCTCTGCTGATTTTTTCCCCCTTTTTTTTCCATGGAGGGGTGTGTGGAGGAAGAGTGGGCCACGAGAAACTTGTTGAAGAGAGCTGTGCAAACAATGGCCGCTGAATGCCAAGGCTGGCAGTCAGTGGTTCTTAATGTTTGAATGGAAGTGGCTGGAGCTGGCTTTCTCTCCCCCCTCCGCAGTCTGTGTTGCCAAGAAAACAAGGAGTAGCTGTTTTAAGCATTTACAAATGTTAATGTACCAACAGCTGGTCTCAGTCCAACTGAGCTATTGTAGGGGTATTAAAAAGACAGGCCGGAGTTGGAGGTGTACTGCCAACCTCCCTTGCAGAGTTGGGGAACATTTTCCTTGGAAAAAAAGGGTCTTATATTCCTGCAGAGATCGACAGGACGGTTCTCCCGTGGAGTCAGTGCCTTGCTTGGCAGAGGAGGCCGTGTGGGCTGGCGAGCCAAATGGTCCAGCGACAGGGAAGCGAGGAGTCAGGGGGCTTACGGCGGGTTTATCAGCGCGGCCACGCCACCTCCCCGCCCGCAACGTGGCACGTGCACTTGCACCGGTACACGGCCGTCCTGCGCGTCTGTCTGGGTCTGTGTGTCCTCCGACTGCCGGCCTCGTGCACGCTGGTGGCTGTGGCGAGACTGGCGTCCCTCGCCTTCCCTGTCAACCCATCACTGCCTTTCTTTCCTCTTCGCTCAGGCCAAGGAGAGGAAAGAGAAAATCTCATGCCAACCTTGCCCTCTCTTGCCTCTTCCCTCCTCCTCCGCCACTCGATGGCACAGAGAGAAACCCGAGGACCGGTCACCCCACTGCTTCCTCCTGCTCTTCATCTCTGTCCCCAGGCTGGGGTTTTGTTCATCTCAGGAAATTGTAATACACAGAGCATGCTTCTTCGCTAAATGTAATTACCCGCGGCCCTGTGTTTATGGAAGAGGCATGGTGGAAAGTAATAGAAAATGATTATTTTTCATTCTGAAGGCCTTCTTTATTAGTGGTGCGGTAGGGACGTCAGCTGCCTTCTCTGAATGGCAATGCAATGTTTTGCTTTCCCCAGCAAGATAAACGATCTTATTTGTTGATGTTTGGTGCTTGAGATGACATTTATGTGAAATAAAAGGGGCCAAATTAATAATAAAAAAAATGATTAGCCAGACACAAATGAAAAATGTACATCTCTCCCCCACCCCGGTTAAGTTGTTTGTATTTACATGCTATTCACAAATAGTGGCACCATGCCCAACAGTGGGACGGCGGGCATTTTTTTTTTTTCTTTTACAATCATATGGCTTGCTTCCGTTTTCCAGATCTTGTCTGAGAGCTGCTGTTCGAAATAAAAATGTTTGCATCCGTTTCCTCGTTAATCCTTCCGTGGTAATACAACCTGCTGCAGAGAAATGGCAAAACAGATGCAACAATGAAAATTAAAAGGGATGGACACTTATCTTGGGCTATAAAAGCTGCTAACCATGTAGGAACTAGAGAGGCTTTTGGACAGAAAATATGGCAAATGATAGAAACAATCATCGGACTAAGAGTTTGCGATTTGGAGAACTCTGGTGGGACATTTCTCTGCTCGTTAACGGCTGGAGGATCACTCCTGAGTTTAGAGGACACCAGAGAGCGTGTCTGTCTGCTTTGCCTTGGGGCCTGTCTTCAATATTTGGTGCGTCTACCCATCTGGTTTCTCACTGGGCTGGAATTTTCTCGACACAAACAAGCACTTTGCAAAGAATCTATGGACCTCATGTTTTGAGGGCTCGATATTCTGCTTGGAAATACTGCTTCCTTCCCTCTGGGAATGATGGGTTCAGAGCAAAGCTACTTGGAGTTTGATCTTTATTTTTGCAGCCGAATACGCTCTGTACTGGGGAGGTGAAGAGTTTGCAGCATGTGTAGGGGTGAGGGATCATGAGTCCGTGTTGCTCAAACATCTTGGTAAAAAGGAAAAAGAAGATGCAAATGTACCTTTTTGGGGATATACGATACATAGCTATAGGTCATTCTAGTTTTTTTTTTCCTTATAATTGTCTGATGCAATCTCATGCCTATCCTCCATTCCTGATTCACTGGGATGGGGGTCATAACTACATTCTGACTTTTTGTGCGTGTTTATTGAACATCATCTATCTGTAGTCCAGGAATAATAAAGAGAGACAGAGAAAGGCAGAAACATGGCCTTTGCCCTTGTACACAATCAGCTTCTTGGCAGATACTGGATTGACCTGATTACACACACATGAAGATAGTCACGCACACCAGCGTCACCCACACAGGGGTTGATGGGTAGGATGAGAACGTGGCCGGGGCAGGAGGTTGATTGCGGCAGAGCCTGTGCGTACCGTGCTGAGAGCATGAGGCTGATACTGCTTGTGGATGAACTGGTCAGACCCTCCCAAGCGAACTAACAGGCAGAGGATAGGGGTTGTAGATGAGCTACACACAGAAGAATTTTCTTGGTCAGGATGGAGGTGCATTTCGGACCAGTCTAGCAGGTCTAGTAGAGGCACACCAGTGACAGAAGCTCTGAACCTGAATCAAGTCTTGGCTCTGCCACCCACTGGCCACGCATCCTTGGCCTTAACCTTTTAGTGCCTCAGTTCTCAAATCTGTGAAACAGGTAGATTTCATAGTGCCACTTTCTAGTAGCGTGAGAATTAAATGATGGAATGTGTACTAGGCCTAGCACCAAGCACGTGCCCAATAAAAGATAACACAGACAAAGAATTATTTTATGTTATTTATATTTTTGCCTTATTTTTCTTTCTAGTCTGGTCTAAGAGGCGGGGCTGAGTGTGTATCAACTGTTCTGCTTGGATGGTCACTTGACAAGGAAGATCCTTTTCACTCTGAAGGAGGCCAGCTCCAAATTCTGTAGCTGAGGGCAGGAAACTGGGCTACATGACCTCTCCCCATCACCTCTAGGAATTTGACTCTTGAACCTCGCGGATTCTGCCTCGAAAACCCTAGCAGGGCTTGGCCACCAGGAAGCATGCCTTTTGGTGAGTGAGTGGGCAGGCAGAGGTGAGTCTGGCACCCCCCCACCTCCCCAGTGAAGAAACGGCCCCGCCCATGCTGTAGTCTGGATCCGGTTTCTGTAGAGCACTCTCATTTAGATTTTCAAGCAGTCGCATCAGCAGAACTGGGGATGTGCTTATGGTGCTGCTGAAGCTGCCCCCGCTAGGCAGGCAGCACCATACACGCTCCAGCCCTGCAGGGGTGAGCAGGGAAGGCAGGAGAACGAGGAGCACAGTTCGTGAAGCCAGCCTCAAGTCGCGCAGGCTGGCAAAGAGTGGCGGCAGAAGGACCAAGCTGGCATGGCGCAAGCAGAGATGGATCGAAGGATGGGAGGAGGTTCAGGGCTTGTCCAGCTAAATCTCAGGCAGCTCAAAGGGAAAGGCCCTGAGTAATGTCTTTGTCTATCACTAACTTGGACGTGAGCGTGGGCTGGTTACGCCTGAATTATAGCCTCCCAAATGTTGGTGGGCATTAACTGATGAGCTCCTCCGGGGCAAAGGCCACGTCTCATGCATCTTGTATTTACTCCAATGCCACTTGCAGTCCCGGCCCCAAGGAGGCTCTCGCTGTACACGTTATCAGATGGTTGCCTCGGGGGGTATTGCACGCGTGAAGTGTGCAAGGGGAACCTGCTCCCCCAAACTGACGTTATCTTGCCAAGTTGGGATGTGATACCCATGTGTGTCGTTTCCACCGCCGGGAAGGAAATTCAGGAGTTCTGACGTGCTCTTCATTTCTTTGGTCCAGCAAGTCATTTCTAGAGCTGGTTGCTGTGCCTCAAGTGTGGATGTCGGCGTATGAAAGGACTAGCTGGCTCTTTCTTTGCCTTTCCGAGAAGGGAAAGATACGTGAAATTCAGTGACATCTGCTGAAATTCAAACATATTTTTATTTATTCATGGCCATGATCAGGGCAGAACCTCTAATTTCAACCAATAATTAGACTTGACAATAGATGTGGAAATAAAACATTTTTGCTGAATTCACTTGTCATTCCTCCCTGCTGTAGCTGGTGTAACCCAGATGTCAGCTGTCCCCTTATTTTTCTCTTTGAGCTCTCCCTCCCTCAATCCACTCATATTAATGCATTAGTGAGCCTGTGGCATTTACCAAGAGTTTCATGGGGGAGATGGAGAGAGGACCAACATCGCATACTTCAGTCACCCACTAAAATATCTCCTGAGGTCCAAGAACAGTTTCCAAAAGGCATTTTTTATTGCCTCTCCACCGAGAATGCCCTCTTCTTTCTCCCCTGCACATACCCAGGGTGGCCGGTTGCAAACCTGCGCCTCCCTCCCTCTACTTCCCGACCTCAGGTTCCTCCCTGGCTCTTGTGTGGTATTCGATTTCCTTCTCGATTTAACGCCATCCTACCTGCTGCCCTTCACAGCTGATTTCAAGGGCTCTGAGCAAAAAGGCCCACCGGCCTTTGCAACTGGACTAGCATTCCTCCCGGAAGTTCTCGGGTGGCGGCCGTGTTCTGCACTGCTGCCTTGAGTGTGTGTTCATGCCTGTTGCTGTTCGGTCCTTGGGATGAAGGTGAGGCCAGGAGATGGTCAGGTTTGCAGAAAGTCCTTGCTGGCCTCTCCCTGAGCTTTCAGAGAACCGATGGGGCCAGAGGGCAGGGGGATGGGGAGTGAATGGGAGACGAGGAAGGACAGACAAGGGGAGCGGACAAGGCCCTCGGGAAGCTGGCTTGTGAAGGAGAGGAGAGAGATGGGGGCGGGAGGCGGGGTCAGGAGAAGTTTGTGTAATAAAAGAGGAAGATACCAGGGTGTGTTCCAAAGCTGAAAGGAAGGAAGAAGTAGAGAGGGAGAGGTTGCCGTCTAGGAGGATGAGGGCATACTCAGGGACAGACGTCCCTAAGAAGTAGGGAGGGCACCGGGTCCAGAGCGCGGAGGAAGAATTAGACCTAGCAGAAGACGGACATGATGGAGGAGGGAGGGTGAAGGTATGGGGCTGTGGGCAGGTCCAGGGGCTGAGGCTGGGTGGACAGTGGCCTCGTGGTAGGCTCTCTGCGTGCAGTCTGCAGCTCCTCCCAGGCAGAGGCTTTGCTGTTGGTGGTGGTTGTTATGCCGCACGTGCCTTCCTGGAGCCTCTCTGCAAACCCGGTCTGCAGGCTCCCTTCGGACAGCGTCTTTTCAGTGGTCTGCTGGATCCAGCTCCTGCTCGTGCCCATCGCTAAAGCTTTAGGAAGTTTGCAGGCCAGCTGTTAGAGCATCGGTAGCTTGGAATCAGCCACGGTGAGAGAGCTACTCAGACATCAACAATGGCCTTTTCTTCCTCTGGAAGGCTGGTTGTTAAACGTCGCCGTTGCCTAAACTCTGGCTCCCCACCACACTCTGTGTGGGGCACGGTTTGCTTTTGTCTGCCCCGTTTGGTGTGTTGCCTTCCACCCCCTTCGGTGCACAGGAAGGCAGTGCTGTGTGGGGCTCAGCTTCCTCCTCGGTCCCTGGCATCTTTGCAGCCTGGAAGGCCAGGGACAAATGGGACGTGCGCAGAGTGGAGTTCCTGAGCGGCTTCTGAGAGGTGTGTGCTCTGCAGATGCTCTCTGCAGAGATGCTTCAGCAAGTCTGGCGAACTTGGGCGTTAATTATTTATTTCTGTGCCTGCATGCTGGCGGAAGAGGGATTTTCCCGTCCTTCCCAGCTCCATAAAACACAGGCGCAGGAGCAAGCAGCGCAGCTGCCCCTCTTGCTGGGGAAGAGGGCGTCAGCGCGGTGGCAGCTTGTAACTCACCAGCAGAGAGGCTGGCGAGGCTTCCGGCAATGGCGGTCTTCTTCCCAGTTCTCTAGCAGAGCAGCTGTGCCCGGCTCCCCGTCCCCTCCCCCGCCACGGCTTCGCGCAGCTGCTCCTGCCCTGGCTGTCACTGGCCGAGAGCAGATGTTGGGGAACCTGGAACTCAGGACCTGAGATGCCATGTGTCTGTAGTCTGGGGAGTGTGACGAAGTGGGCAGAGCCCCGGCTGCAGAGCCCGAAGGCCTGGGATTGAGTTTGGGCCCCCACAGGTAACTGCCAGTCACCTTGGGAAGCTGTTAAATCGTGAAGCCTCAGAGTTCTCTGCGGAGGATTTACCATGATCGTGTTTGTTTTAGAGAGTCTGGCACACGGTAGGGTCTCGAAAAGTGCTGGTCGAGAGGACAGTGTGGGGCTGAGGAAGGTTGACTACGGATTCGTACTGCTTTCCTGCGGGCAGCCTTCCCCTCTGGGCACTGGTCACTGACGCTTCTGACCGTGCCCCACGTTTATAAGGTTTCCTTGCATGCCCACACTCAGTGTGGTGACGGACACATTTTATGGTGCAAGAAACTGGTCAGGGAACCAGGTGGCGAGCAAGAGTTCAAACCAGTGGTGGGCTGCTGAAAGTCTACCAGCCAGCTTTTGGGGTGGGGGTCCAGACTGGGGCCCTTGCTGATTTCTGAGTGCGCATTCTCTCTCTGCTAACGCTTTAACATCTGGCCTGCGAACTTCCTGAGGCTTTAGCAGTTGGCACCACCAGCCGGAGCTGGACCCGGCAGACCCCTGCGAAGGCACTCGTCCGAAGGGAGCTTGTTGCAGACCAGGCCTGCGGACAGGCTCCGGGAAGGCACGTGCTGCCTGACGACAATGACAGAAACAAGTAGCAGAGCGTCTAAGGGTGCAGCTGACCTTTGAACAATATGTGCTGGAATGGTGCAGGTGCCCTTATAAGTGTTTTTTTTTTTTTCAATTGACAATTTGAAAAACCTCGCAGATGAACCATGTAGCCTAACATAGGCACCATCGCCCTGCCGGGTGTGGCTCAGTTGGTCGGAGCATCATTCTGCAGACCAAAGGGTCATGGGCTGGATTCCTGGTCAGGGCACACACCCAGGTTGCAGATTTGATCTCTTGTTGGGGTGCGTACAAGAAGGCAGCCAATTGACGTTTCTCTCTCATATTGATGTCTCTCCCTCTCTCTCTCTCTGAATGCAATGAAAAAAATGTCCTCGGTGAGGATAAAAAAAGAGAAAAGATGCCGTAAATGCAGAGTATTAATAAATGTAGTGCAGTAGTATAAATGTATTTTTATTCTTTATGATTTTCTTTTCTCTGGCTTGTATTGTACACTGTAAGAATATAGTGTGTCATACATATAGCATACAAAAATATATGCTAATCCACTCCTACTGTTATCGGTGAGCTTCTGGTTAACAGTAGGCTCTTAGTAGTTAAATTTCAGGGGGTGTTGAAAGTTACACACAGATTTTTGACTCTATAGGGGGTTGGTGCCCCTAACCCCAACATTGTTTAAGGGTCAGCCGGAGTTACGAAGCAGCACAAGGCCGTGCAAAGAAACCGTTGAGAGTGGGGAGAGGTTCCCTAAAAGGAAGGCTCAGAGCTGCATCAGGGTGGGCATCTCAGGAGAGAGGGACTTGGATGGAAGGAAGGTAGCTCTTTCAGGGCTGGCCGATGCCATTGGTACAGGCTCAAAGGGGGAATGTGGAGGGTCGGGCCCAGGGGGCCGATGGGAATAGCAGGGAGACAGCACGTCTGATGAGTTGGTGCTTGAGATCTTAGACTCTGCAGTCTGAAAAAGGCGGTTTTGAATCTTGATTCCACCATGAACCCGGGAGTTTTGATGACCGCAATCCATAAACTGGGGGTGCCGTCTATCTTTCAGTGATGTCGTGAGGACCGAATGAGCTCACGTGGGCAAAACGCTGGCACGGGGCACGGAGTCAGAGAGGGCTCCGTGAAGGCAGCCGGTTTCATTGCGGTTGCCCTGGCCTCTTTCTTCATGCTCCCGGGGCCTCGAGATCAGGATGCTGTCCTCCGTGCCCAGCATAGGGTGTGGCATACTCTGGGTGCCCATCTCGAGTACTCTGTCCGCCCGATGGCACATGTCTGGGCCACACACACGTTCCGCACGTGCTTACCGAGCGCCCGGGCCTGGCACTCTGCCCTCCCCCGGGGAGGAAGATGAGTAAGACATAGACCTGCCTGCAGGTCTCCGCTGACGGCAGGGTGGGGGCACTCAGTGGTAACTCAGTGCCTACATGCCGTGAGGGAGAAGTAAAGCTAGCCACTGTCAAATCTGTCTCCATCAGTGAAAAGGGGTGCTGAGAGTGTCCAACACATCAGACAAGGTGTTGGTGCTGTGAGACGGCTGCCGATTGCCTTGGTACAGCAGGTCGCCTCCCCTCCCCGCCCCGCCCTCTCCCCGCCTCTGTGGCGATTTTAACCCATTCACTCAGACGACCCAGCCGGGGCATCAGTCCGCATTTTGCAGAAGGCTACACCCTCCTCTCTCTTCTCCTGCCCCCTGCTTTTCTCATGTTTGTCCTGCTCCCCTTCTTTCTTTCTATCAGAATTTCTTCTCCCCTCAAACCTTCCAAGGGCTCCACTCACGCTAAAGAAGTTGCTCATTCCCCGTTACATTTGTTTTCTGTAGTGCTTTTGAATCTGCAGAACAAAGTATTGGTTCCAACTCACCAGAATTCCCCTGACAGGGGTGGCGTGTCAGCACGAAGGGGAGTCCCGGGAGGGGCGGGAATCCGAGGTCTGAGGGGTGCTGAGGCTGGCTCTGGAGTCAGGAACACACA
>PVKM010006429.1:0-44276 GCA_004027735.1 Carollia perspicillata | reverse complement strand
CATGACTTGGAATACTTCTTTCCAGCCCCTTCTTGCCTGTAAGGTCTCTTTTGAGAAATCAGCTGACAGTCTGATGGGAACTCCTTTGTAGGTAACTGTCTCCTTTTCTCTTGCTGCTTCTAGAATTCTCTCCTTCATTTTAATCTTGGCTAATGTAATTATGGTGTGCCTTGGTGTGTTCCTCCTTGGGTCCACCTTCTCTGGAACTGTCTGAGCTTCCTGGACTTCCTGGAAGTTGATTTCCTTTGCCAGAATGGGGAAGTTCTCTTTTATTATTTGTTCAAATAACTTTTCCACTTGTTGCTCTTCCTCTTCCCCTTCTGGTACCCCTATAATTTGGATATCGGAACATTTAAAGATGTCCTGGAGGTTCCTAAGCCTCTCCTCATTTTTCTGAATTCTTGTTTCTTCATTCTTTTCCATTTGGTTGTTTCTTTCTTCCTTCTGGTCCACTCCATTGATTTGAGTCCCAGTTTCCTTCCCATCACTATTGGTTCCCTGTACATTTTCCTTTATTTTACTTAGCATAGCCTTCATTTTTTCATATAATTTGTAACCAAATTCAACCAATTCTGTGAGTATCCTGACTACCAGTGTTTTGAACCGTGCATCTGATAGGTTGGCTATCTCTTCATCACTTAGTTGTATTTTTTCTGGAGCTTTGATCTATTCTTTTGTTTGGACCATTTTTTTTGTCTTAATGTGCCTGTTATGTAGTGAGGGGCAGAGCCTTAGGTGTTCACCTGTGTGGGTCAACCCAGTCACTGCGTTGTGATGCTGTATGTGAGGAAGGGGTCTGAGAGTGAACAATGGCACTTGCTCTGCTCTCTGCTAGATTTCAGTCACTTCCTCTGCTTCCCCCAAGCAAACTGGGCCCTTCCGGTGCTGATTCCTGTGTGGGGTGTGGGTGGGTTTGTGTACATTCTAGGCTCCTGTGGGTCTCTTCAACAAACTCTCCTGTGAGACTGGGAGTTTCTCCTGGCATCTCGACCCCGACAGGTGTTTTCAATAGGTGTTTTGAGGCTTTATTTCCCCACGCTGGGACCCTGGGTTGCGTGGTCTGTCTTGCTCCCCAGTTTCCCCTGGTTTATCTGTATGCAAATGTGGGACCACCCAGTCCACCAGCTGCCTGGTGCACTACGCCCCTCCACAATCGCCGCCTCCATGGGTCCACCCACTGCTGCTTTGCACTCCCCGGGTCCACCAGCCACCACTTTGCCCTGAGCACTCTCCACCTCGCCGACTCCAGCCCTTCTACAGGTCTGGGTGCATGTTTCTTCTTTAACTCCTTGGTTGTCAGACTTCCATACAGTTCAATTTTCTGTCAGTACTGGTTGTTTTTTTGTTTCTGAATTTTTGTTGTCCTTATTTTGGTTGTGCGAGGAAGCACAGTGTGTCTGCCTACACCTCCATCTTGGCTGGAAGTCTGTCTTTTAAAAGTTCACTGTGATTCTGATAAAACTAAGCAGTCATTAATTTATTTATATCAGTAAATGTTTAACAGCAGGACTAAAACACTTTCAAATCACACTTTTTGCTAGCCAGATTTGGACTGGAGAGATGCCAAAATATTTTTCATTTGTGTTTTGGTATTTCATATTTGCTAAATATAAGCCATTATGTGACATATTTACATATATATGATGAGCATGAATCAAAACATTTTCCTTCTGATTTTCTTAATTGGTGTGGAAGGAAAAATGTCTTTAATCATGTCGGTAAATGATGTTTAATTTTCTTAGTGTTAATTGGTGACAATAGGAAATGCTCTTCATTGCTAAAACACATACAGGAAGATCTTATTTATGAGTTTAATATCCTTAGTTAATGATTCTAGCACCTGAAGCTATTCCCTTGTCTGACTTCACTCAGTGGTAACACTAAATGAGGTGAGTTGATATATCTTGTAAATTATAGACCACTATGATCTAAGGGAAAAATTGTGGGGGAATGAATTAATCAAATGAATTTTTAGCAAACATGTTTATGGGTAGCTATCAGGCCTGTTTCATAAATGTCCTGTAAGACTAATTTAGGCTATTATAAAGGACAGACAAGCATGTTAGATCATGGGGAAATGATAATTATACAAGTTATTGGAATAAAATCACCATGGATTATAAATCTTTTGTAATAGAAGGCTTAGAATTTAAGTTTTTCAACTGGTATTTTTTATACAAATATTGTTCACCTCTATCTCACGCCAGCCCTCATAACACCCCCGAACGATTAAAAGAACTGTGTTTACATTTGTGTTTAAAATAAGGAAAATAACCTCCTGATCAAAATCACTGATATTTGTATCAAGGACTCTTTGGATGAAAGGTCGATCTGGCCACACACAGTGCGAAGCAAGAGCTCTACATGCAATCACACACCAGGCTTTCTTCAAACCCTGCCCCCTACATAGACAAACACACATCCAGGTCCGTGAGGGCGCAGGGTCTGAGGGAGGGACCGCTGAATCTCATAAAACGTGTTCAGATAGTTAGAAAATATTTGAAAATGCAGAAGGCACAGGAAACTTTAGTCTTATCATTTTCTTCACAGAAATAAAAAAGAACACTCACATCTGCCGTCCCTCCTTCCTTTCCAGCTTCCCTTCTACAATGCACCTAGGATAGAGGAGGATGTGACTCTTGATCCTCTCAGGAAACTTGTTTAAACTTGAAAATAAGTGATCTGATTGGCCTTATCACTATTTGGTCCTGCCTAATTCACATGTTATTGCTGCTCATAAAATTATGTGGACTTTTACGACCCAGCTTTCCTGTTCTAGTGAAAAACTATACTTTGATTAATGGTTGATTGCTAGAAAGTTATTGAAAAGTTGTGTGTGTGTGTGTGTGTGTGTGTGTGTGTCTGCCAAGGAAGGCGGGGGGAGGGAGGGGAAAAAAAGCACAGGAAGAAAACTTTACAACAAATTTTGTCACAAAAGGATAGGCTGTACTGAGTGAACCTGGGTAAAACTGTTTTGTCATTGGTTACTACATCATAGTTTACACCATGAAAGGCATACTCAGGGTAAAGGTCCCCAAACAATAATGAAAACAGTGCGTGGGGGGAATCTAAAGAAAGCAGAATCTTTCCTTAAGTATTTTCAAAAGTGCAGAGGCTGGATGGGCAGTGGCTGAGCTGCTCCTCAAGCTCAGGGTTCACAGCTCCTGAACGGTGTTCTTCACATTCTGCCGTAAGGAGAGGATGGAGACCGTGACACGCACAGCCTCACTAGAACAGGTAGTGGCCAACATGGCTTTACATTATGAAGAGAAAAGACATTCCAAATATTCATTCCCCCACTGACCCACTGAGCTGCGAAGAGATGTTTCTTTAAGGGCCTCTTCAGGCCATAGGGTTTTTAATTGAATTTCTGCATGAAATTACTAGAAAGAATTCCATATTTAGCCAACTCACACGTTCCCTGCTAACATCCAGGATGGGAAGAAGCAGGATGCAGAACTAGTCTCCTTTAAGCAGTGTCTGTCTGTTTGAAAGGGAGAAGTGAGGAAAACTGTAGGTTGTGCTTTTCAGTTTAGTATATGTACGTGGTGGCTTTTCACCTTCGGTAGTGTTGGGGTGGGACTTGAGACTGCATTTCCACCAAGCTCCCAGGGCATGCTCCTGTTGCTGGTTCATTGGACCTTCTTCTGAGTAGCGATGGCTGGATTATGGAATACTGAAGCAAGGTGTTCTGTGTGTGTACCTGTGTGGAGGTCAGGATGTCATGAGAGCAGAGGGCAGCCCTAACGTCCTGGCTTTGTTTCTTCACAGGAGAGGAGAAATATGAGGTACACATATTGGATAAAATGTTGGCATTGAATTTAAACGTTAGCTCTAAGTTTAAGAAATGCTATTTATTTAGCCTCTATTTTTTCTCTGGATCTCCCATTTCTTTTTTTTTAAATTATATTTCATTGACGATGCTATTATGGTTGTCTCAATTTTTCTCCCTTTGCCTCCCCTCCACCCAGCACCTCCCTCTCCCTCAGGCAACCCCACACCATTGTTCTTGTCTATGGGTCATGTGTATAAGTTCTTTGGCTACTTCATTTAATATACTGTACTTTACATCCCCATGGCTATTCTGTAACTACCAATTTGTACCTCTTAACCCCTTCACCCCTTCACCTCTTCATCCATTCCCCCACAACCCCCTCATCTGACTTCCATCAAAACAATCTCCATATCCACAAATCCGTCTCTGTTCTTGTTTGCTTAGTTTGTTTTTTAGATTCAATTGTTGATAGGTATGTATTTATTGCCATTTTGTTGTTCATAGTTTTGATCTTCTTTTTCTTAAATAAGTCCCTTTAGTATTTTGTATAATAATGATTTGAAGATGATGAATGGCTTTAGTTTCTCTTGTCTGGGAAGCTCTTTATCTGCTGTTTGATTCTAAATGAAAGCTTTGCTGGGTGGAGCAATCTTGGCTGTGGGTCTCTGCTTTTCATGACTTTGAATATTTCTTGCCAACCCGTTCTAGCCTGCAAATTTTCTCTTGAGAAATCATTCAACAGCTTTATTGGAACTCCCCTGAAGGTAACTAACTGTTTTTCTCTTGTTGCATTTAAGATTCTCTGTTTATCTTTTAACCTTTGGCACTTTAACTATGATGTGTCTTGGAGTGGGCCTCTTTGCATTTATCTTGTTTGGGACTCTCTGTGCTTCCTGGACTTGCATGTCTATTTCCTTCACGAAATTAGGAAAATTTTGTTTCACTATTTTTTCAAATAGATTTCCAGTTTCTTGCTCTTTCTCTTCTCCTTCTGGCACCCCTATGATGCAAATCTTGGATGGCTTGAATTTGTCTCAGAGACTGCTTACACAATCCTTAGTGGGTTTTTTTGGGATTTTTTCCTTTTGTGGTTCTGATTGATTGTTTTTTTACTTCCTTAGGTTTCAAATCATTGATGTGATTCTTAGCTTCATCTACTCTACTGTTGTTGCCCTGTAAATTGTTCCTTATTTCTATTAGTGTATCCTTCATTTCTGGCTGTCTCTTTTTATGCTGTTGAGGTCCTCACTAAGTTCCTTCAGCATCCTTATAACCAGTATTTTGACTGCATCTGGTAAATTGCTTATCTTCATTTAGTTTAGTTCTTTTTCTGCAGTTTTGATCTGGTCTTTCATTTGGGCCATGTTTCTTTGTCTGATCATTTTGGCAGCTTCCAAGTGTTTGTTTCTATGTATTAGGTAGAGCTGCTTTGACTTCATGTCTTTGTAGTGTGACCTAATATAGTAGTTGTCCTGTAGGGTCCAGTGGCACAGCCTCCCCTATCACCCAAGCTGAGTACTTGGGACGTACCCTTTGTGTGGGCTGAGTTTACCCTCCTCTTGTAGTTGAGCCTTGATTGCTCTTCACAGGTTAATGGAATTTACCTAAGCCAATCAGCTGCCAGTACTGGCTGTGACCACTGAACACCAACCCCTGCTCTTCGTGGAGGATCATCTATGCACAGGCAGGGGATTGGTGCTCTGATATGGTCTGTAGCTGTCCATTTTGTGTGCAGGCTCTGAGGTTTCCTGGGTGGGACAGGCCAAGGTCAGTTCCCACTTGTGTTCTTCCCAGGGCCACCCTGCATGAGCTGTAAAGCAGTCTGAGATGGCTGTTACTTGTGCTGGGCTTGGAAATTCCCAGGCAAAGCCAAGCTGTGAATCTAAGCTGGTTGCTCTCAGTGCCAGGCCAGCCACTTAGCTAAAGGTATGAGGACTGGGGACTCACTGAAGCTGGATGTTGCTTTTAAGAAGGATTTAAGAAGTTGTGAAACAGGAGCCAAGACCAGCCATTCATACAGAAAAGTCATGATTAACAGTTTGGGTGGACCCATCAGTTGGGTAGGATGGAGTCCCAGGGGACCTCCAGGGCGGGACAGTGTTAACCTGGTTGATGGAGTCTCAGATATGGCACTGGCCTACCCCACTGTGGCTCTGTGTGGGGAGGGCTCAGAAAAGGGGCAGTGCCCTCTACTTGCCTTTCTGTCTGGGAGAGGACTGTTCTCCAACTTCTGCCTCGATCGATGCCAGACACTTTACTTCCTCCATATATGCCACTGGTGCTATTTAAGCTGCTACCCCAGTGCTGGAGCTTAGAGGGAGTGAATCTGAGTAAGTCTTTGTGGAGTTCTTTAAGAGTAACTGCTTGGGAATCCAGTGGTTTCTTCCACTGACTCAATCCCAGCTGGTTTTTGCAGCCAGAATTTATGGGGACTTATCTTCCTGGCACTGGAACCCTGGGCTGAGAAGCCTGGTGTGTGGCTAGGACTTCTCACTCTCAAGATAGCTCTCCTAAATTTTTATCCACCACACGTGGATGTAGGACCCACCCATTCTGTGTCTCTGCCTTGCTTGCAGGTCTGGATGGATGTGATTTCTTTAATTCTATAGTTGTCAGACTTTCATTCATCTTGGTTTCTGATGGTTCTGAGTGATGGTTGTTCTATAGTTTAGTTGTAATTTTTGTGTGGTCGTGCAAGAAGGTGAGCCGTGTTTACCTGTGCCGCCATCTTGATCTAAAGCCCTGGATTTTCCCTTTCATTCACCCATTTTCTGAAACTGAAAAAAGACCTGGTTATGTGATTTCTCTCTTCCATTTCCTATCTGGGTGTTATCTTTGAGAATACTTTTATGGAGAGAGTAACCAGACCCCTTAGTTATACCACAGGTGCAAAACTGTATGGTCATAAATTCCTATTTTGTGTGTGCTCTTCTTTGAGTCTTGGCTTTTCTAATCTATTCAGTGGAGATTAAAAATATGACTATAAGATGACACAATATGTACAGATTTACTATGTAAAACACTCTACATTGTTCCTTCATGTTCTGTCTTTGTCCCCAAGGAGGATTCAATGGATGGAATTTGGGGCTGAGAGTGAGTACAAATTCTGGAGCATGTGCAGGAAAATGTGCAGTTACTGAGCTGCTGTTTGTCTCTATGGTAGATACTAAGACAGGCACCTGTTTCCACAGTGCCTCTGTCTCCCCATCAGTGAACACATGCTTCTTTGCTGGGGAAGAAGTGAATTCACATGGCAGTGGGCAGGAGTACCGTATCCCGCCATTGAATGGCTGTCTAAGCTGAACCGACTTATTGGCCCTAAACCTCAGTTTCCACATCCATAAAATGGGCATGACAATACTTGCCTTTTGAATTTTAGTGAATGATCATTTATTTTATTGTTTTCTCTCTAGGTCTTTGTTAAGGCTACCTATGTCCTTCTCTATGGCATTAGGTGCTTCCCTTTCCCCTCGCCCTCTACCCTACCTGTGATATTCAGTCTCTCTCTGCTGTTCTCATCTCCTCTACGTTATCTCACCCACTGCTTCCTCATTTATCCACTGCTGCATTGTTCAGTTCTGTTGTACACTGATCTCCACAAAACTGGCAGTCATGCGCAGCCCCACTGGACATCCTAGGCATAGAGCTGAGGCACAGAGCCAAGTCACAATTACTTTCTAGAAAGTAATTGTTTTCAGTGCTAATGTAGCACATCCTAAATCCTATGAATGTAGGGGCTAGGAATAGTTGGAACGCGTTAAAGTATTTGGTGTCACTGCTCTACCTTTTATAACCTTGAACAAGTCTGTTTCACTCTCCTCTTCTCCTCCCCTAGTGGAAAGATTAGGGACATCATGTCAGTAAGGTGCTACCTAACTATGAAATGATGTGAAAGGAAATAAATACCGGACTGTGTCTGTTAAAAGCTGCGGATTCTCCCAACCATAGGTTTTTCTGTGGCTTTCAATCTTTTAGGGATTGGTCCGGGAGTCATAACACAAGTCAAAGCGTACTACACTTTTTTAGCATCTTCTTAGTGTGACTCTTCCACCTATCTTACGCTTCTTTAATAAACCGGGTCTTCAATGAATTCATGCCAGCAAAGGACGTAGATTAGTTCCCAGCATAAGGTGAGTAGTCGGTGAATGTTAACTGTCAGCATTCACTTTATAAAACTTGACTATTGCTTGTCTACTTGGTTTTAATCCACTGTTTAGTTCTTTCTTATCTTCAGGCCCTACCATCTGACATTGCTCTCTGGGGCCTAGACTGCAATTCAATAGTCACTGCCTTCTAGACCCTGCCTTGGGCTTCAGACCCGTCTCTCCCCAGTTTTTCCCCAGCTCTATTGGTCCCAGATTGAAGTCATGCCGTGTGCAACCCACTGTCTTTGGGGCCCTGCATTGAAAGGGTGAAGCACATTGATAAATTACCTATAACAGAAAATTATTATAAAGTAAAATGGGAGAGTGTCTTGATACAGCTGGGGGGAGAAAGAAGGGCAATTGTAACGAAGCGGGCTCACCTAATCCCCCTGGATTCTTCCAGGCCAGCGGGAGGATCTAAAATGACCTTGGAATTGGGCCAGTTTTCAAGAGTAAATTGTTTCCTATCATTTGAAATGTCCTCATGGGGAAGCTCATTCTATATTTTCACACTTACAGCACCTTAGAAGGTGTGTTAACACTTCAATATACCGTTTCAGAACTGTGGGGCGATGGTATTGTGCTGGGTATTCCAACCATCGCCCCGTGCTTTGACTAATGATGCTCGATGTATAAAACTGCAGGATAAATGGCTTAAATAGGGACTGTATACATTTCCAGGTCTAGAATTTTCTTTTCTTAAACACATAATCATCTATTCTAGTAAAATTATGTTTTTCTTTGTGATGAATATTTGTTAAGTAGTCCATTTTTCTGTCTCGCCAGGTCTATTTTCATTTCAAAGTTACAACTTCTGAACTGGAGACCATTACACCCCTGCTGTTTTAGCCAACAATTGCCATGTGAGTGCTGCAAAATTGTCATTCTCTCTAAGTCTGTTAATACTTTGAGCTTTACATTCATAATTAAAATAAAAATTTACTTCCATGTGCTTTCAAAGAAAGAAAAATTTAAGTCCTTATTTTGCACATGAATTTCTGTTTCACAGTAGCTGTGCAGGCTCCTCTCAGGCAAAATGCTAATGAGTGTGAAGCTTGTCTCTAGCATCTGCCTCCTTTCACGGGATAGTTCATGTTCAATGCCACTTCAACGGTCCCTTCCGCAGACTTGCTGCTGAGGTATTTCTGCACACTCCAGTTCAGGAGCCCCAAACTCAAATGCCTGTAGGAATAAAGCAGTTAAGGTGAACAAACCTAAGTGTCCATTAATAGATGAATGGATAAAAAAGTAGCACTTATGTGCAATGGAATATGACTCAACCCTAAAAAAGAATAAAATCCTGCCATCTGCAACGATGTGGACAAACCTAGAAGGTGTGCTGAGTGAACTAAGTCGGACGGAGAAAGACCAATGCCATGTGATTTCACTTATATGGTATGTGGCATCTAAAAAAGAAAACAAAATAAAAGAACAAGCAGAATAGGAACAGACTCACAGACACAGAGAACATTTTGTTTCCCTTCAACCTGTACATGTGTGAGACATAGACAATTATCTGTCCCAAATTGTGCCTCTTTCTGCTGGGATTAAAAAGAGCGAAAGTAACAACTGCCCATAAAAATACAAATACCTTAACAAGGTATAAAATGGCAGTCTCGGGGTAGAATTAGGGGAGGAATAAGAGGCAGGAGAGCTGTATCCTTACACCAACCTCGACTGCTAGAATTCAGTGGAGTGAGTGGGGAGGCATCGGAGAGCGAGGCGGCTGGGCCCTACCAATCTGTGAGGCCAGGCACAGTCGGTCTTATTTGGAATGAGAAGAGTCATGGACAAATTTATCAGATGAGGTGACAATGTCAGAAACGAAAACAGTATTCCCAACTCTCTAGTTCTTTCCTAATGCACTTTCTTCTAGATTTTGGCCTCACCCTAAAGACCAGCTTAGGAAAGCTCAGAGCCTCCTTGCCATGGAGGTAAGAAAGACCACCCACAAGCACACACAAAATGAGAATTTATGACCATAACCACAATTTTAAAAATTTCCTGTAGATGTGGTATAATTAAGGGCCTGGTTATTCTCTCCGAAAAGTATTCTCGAAGCTAAGACAAATGTGCTCTTTTGAAACTATTTATTTTTGAAACCTAATTATCAAATACAGAAGTCTGTACACTTAGCCATAGTTTATCCACACAGTTGCAAACAGGATATGGCACTAGCTCAGACTCTTCTCTATACTAACAATGCTTTGAATACTTGAAAAGTTGCTTATTTATCTGCCTCTCTTTTGTTCCTCAGGGAGCAGAAAGTCTGATTGTAACTTAACGTTAAGAAATGTCATACTCAGCTTGGCCTTTGAAAACCTAAGATATTTTAAAGGGGGAATATGTTGACTTATCACAGATTTTTGGAGTAAACAGTGTGTATTTTTTAAAAATGACCAAGGATATCATGCGGTGGGGGGAAGCAACCAAACATTGTAATGAATTATCCTCACGTTTCCCACATATGTGAACAGAATGTAGCATGAATCTGCCAGGCACTAATTTGAGATTTTAATCCTGAGTGGTAATAAATGAGAACACATGGCTGGGTTGGTTAAAAAAAAAAAAAACCATCACGACCTAATGCACAGAAAGTTTCAAGCTGCACACTCAGTTCAGTTCTGAATTATACATCTTGAACACTGTTAAGTCAAATATTTGAGTGACTATAAAACTAAGGCTTCCCGTTTCAATTACAGTCTCTTATGAGTCTGTCCTTGACGAGACCGGTATCAGCAGTGCAGCACGTGTCTTGCTTTGCTGAGGCAGATCTTCAAAAGGAATCTGGCTGGATGGGCTCATGTTGGAAGTGGTGGGAGGCACTTTAGTTTGGAGATAGAGCTCGGAAAATAAGTGATATAATATAGATCCTCCAGGAAATTGTTTCAAACCAAGTCTGTGTTCTATAGAAGTCATTTTTATGTAATAGATGTTGAATGCTTCCTGTTAGGCGTGATTTTATGGCTTTTGGTTTCAGAGACTTAGGGAGTTACTACGGGCTTCCCTAAATGACTTCCTTGTATTCCAGAGGAGCAGTGGTTGGCGGGCTGATCAAAATCAAGTGTGTGCATTGGTCTGGTTCTTTTGTAAGTTCATGAGAGCTCAGTGAAATCACGCCACATCAAAAACACGTCCTTACACATCTGTGGATGTAAACACTGCATTTAATATCGCTCCCAAGGGAAAATGAATGCAAGACTCCGCTTTGGGATTCCAGAACACATGACACCCAGATCAGCTCTGGCAGAGAAAGCAGGCAATCTCTGATCCAGTCTTCAGTGGTGGCCTTCGTGGTTGCAAAGAAAAGATTCACAGAGAGTAAGCACTAAGGAGAGAGTGTTCATGCTGGGCTGAAGGTTTCCAGTGCAGTAATTTGCCAGGCAGTGTGTGAATGATAAGGAGATAAGACTAAGATCAGGGATGGGGCAAAACATGTGCACTAAGTCCCAAGAATAAAACGGTTCAGATTTCGGTTTCTTCTCATAGTTGCACTGCGTATCAGTTAGCTATGACTGCATAACAATCCACCTAGTTACTCAGGGGTTTAAAATGAACTACTCGTGATGGTTCATGAGTCCGCAGGTTGGCTGAATGGTTGTTTCATTCCAGCTGGGCTGATTCATGTGTCTGTGGTCCAGTGCAGTAGGATCTCTGGCTCTGCTGATCTTGGCTGGGCTTTCACCCTGCCATGTTCTTACTCCAAGTATTTTAAAGGCTCCCTGCTACTTACTTAGGAGTCCTCAAAACTCTTTGGTCTTAAGACTCGTTCACTTTCTGAAAATATTGGGAACCTCAAAGACCTTTTTTTTTATGTAGGTTATGATGATATTTATCACATCAGAAATTAAAACTGAGAAATTTAAACATATATAAAATTTGTTTAAAAAATAAATGTTCACATGTTAACAATAAATGTTAAAAAGCATAAATAACATTTTTAACTAAAAATAACCCTATTTTCTCAAACAGAACACAGTGGTGGTGTTTTACATGTTCGCTAACTTCTTTAATGTTTGGCTTACGAGAAGACAGCTGCATGCTTCCATCTGTTTCTCTGTTGTCTGTTGTAATGTACGTGTTGGGTAGCCTCTGGAAACCTGCAGTGTGCCCTTGTGAGAATACGTGAGTGGAAAAGTAAATGACATTTTATTTTATTTTTTTAAAGATTTTATTTATTTATCTTTAGAGGGGAAGAGAAGGAGAGAAGGAGAGAAATATCAATGTATGGTTGCCTCTTCTGCATCCCCTGCTGGGACCTGGCCTGCCACCCAGACATGTGCCCTGACTGGGAATTGAACCGTGCTTCTTTGGTTCACAGGCCTGCACTCAATCCACTGAGCTACACCAGCCAGGGTCTAAATGACATTTTAGTATTGTGATGAAAATAACTCTGACTTTGTGAAATCCCTTGAAAAGTCAGTGACACCAGAATTTCCTGGACTCAACTACGAGAACTGTGGTCTATAGTGTCGAGGGTGTACTTCCTGCTTTCTGTTCTCAAAAGTCCATGATTTTGGCTTATGCTACCCCTAATGTGACTGCATTCAAATTTCTGTCTTGTCACTTACTGGCTGGATAACTTGGGCAAGTTATTGAATTCCCCACCTGCCAAAAGGGAATACTCACATCTAACTTACAGGCTTATCATATAAGTGAATTAGGTTTTCTCTACAAGGCGTGCAGCATCATTACAGACACGTTTTAAACCCTCAATAAACTGTTACTATTATTGGTATTTTTAGTCATTATACTTCACTCAGCAAATACTATTTAAATAATTGCACTGGAGAGAACACTGTTTAGACATTGAAATAAAAATTGTTGTGCTACTGCCATAGCCCTCAGAATATTATCATTTTTAGGGGAAATGAGATACTAATGTATTCACTTCATAAATGTTTATTGAGGAACTATTATGTACTGCTGAGTGCTCTAAAGCCTATGGGAGGAGCTCCCAACTGATGTGTGGGTAACAGGGAAGACCTTACGACCTGGCATCAGAACAAAATCTCGATGTGTGTATTCATTGTCATGGACAAAGAAGGCATGAGGAAAGGTAACTCTAAGAAGAAAACTTGTAGCACAGAGTCAGCAAATATTTTCTAGAAAGAGCCAGATAGTAAATATTTTAGACTTTGTGGGCCATCTGGTCTCTGTAGCAATTTCTCAACTCTGCCATTATAGCGTGAAAGCAACCATACACAATTCATAAGGAAATGAGCATGGCTGTGTTCCAATAACACTTTATTTATGGACACTAAAATTTGATTTCATGTAATTTTACATGTCCCATAATATTATTCATCTTTGACTTTTTTTCCTCACACCATTCAAAAATGTAAAAACCATTGTTAGCTTGTGGGGCCATGCAAAAACAGGCACTGGGTAAGATCGGGCTTATGGACAAGACGGATGGAAAAAGATACAGAGTTGAATGCCTGAATAATAGCAGTAACAATGCTAATTATGACTTTAGAATGTGAGCAACACAATTTATAATATTTTTGCCTATAATATTGTGTTTTTCTTTTGTAGATGAGGAAAACGGAAATGCAGAATGATTAACTGACTTGGCCGTGATCACACACCCAGTCAGTGGCCGAGCTGCAGTTGGTTTTCTGGTATCTCTTGTCATCTAATCGCCCCTCAACTATGTTATGTGGCGTTTATCCTATAAACTATGGATATAGTACTATTTTATTAAAAAATGCAAACATTTTTGTGTTCAAGAGATAGAAACACAATTCGTCCTTGTAAGAAAGAGTGTTTTCAAATTTAAAAAATACTCTCTTGGAATTATTTATATTAAAACATGGCCTAGAATCAAGTCCCAAGAGCCAAAGAGGGATTAAAATTTACTCTCTTAGCAACTTTCAAATGTACAATACAGTATTGTTCGCTACAGTCGCCAGGCTATGCATTATATCTCCAGAACTTTCTGAGCTAATAACTGAAAGTTTGTACCTTTTACCAGCTTCACCCAATTCCCTGACATTTACCTTCCACCTGTGGCAACCACCAACCTAGTCCTTTTTTCCGTATTTTTTTTGATTCCATATATAAGTGGGATCGTATGGTACTGGTTTTCTCTGACTTATGTTCTTTAACATAATGTCCCCAAGGTCTATCCATGTTTTACATATGGCAGACTTTCTTCTTATGGCTGAATACTATTCAGTCCTGCACTAGATTTCTGTGCCACTCAGGCAACCCTTTCGCCTCCTGAGATAGCAATCTGAGCCTGACCCTGGAGCGATACCGTATGTCTTATTCTTTAACTCCAGGGCTGTGCAATGGAACTGCCTGTGACGAAGTAAATGGTCTAGATCTCTGCCGTTCCCTAGGGCAGCCACTAGCTACATGTGCCTAGTGAGCACCTGGAAGGTGAGCGACACCGAGGAATTCGTTTTTATTTAATGTAATTAAAAAAACTTACATTAAACAGCTCCATGTGGTCAGAGGCTGCCTATTGGATAGTGCAATTCTGGATCCTGGTGCAGTATCTTACCCAACCTGCGGGTATCTGGAAGTTTTAGTTTGGGAAGAAGTTTTACATATTTGTCTGTTCCACTTAAACCAGTGGACAGGGCAGGCAGAAGCATCTTCTCTGATGAATTCTTTCATGAATTTCTTCTAGTAATCACGCTGGCAAACTGGGTTTATTCGTACTGCACGAGTGAAACAAACAGTAGAAGTAATTATATGAACTAAGTTTTGTGGGTATGAAGCCCATCAATCCAGTGTGGGCTTAGCTTAAAGTAATTGATGTGCACTTTGAGTAATTTAGGTGTAATTCTTTTAAACTGCATAATAAAACTGAGATATTTAGTAAGGTTACTAGCAAAACAAATGTAGATTCGATACTCTCCTCGTTAGCCCTTGACAACGTCTGAATCTCATCCATTTAGTACCGTCATCATTACTCTGTGTTGTGACCAATGCCGTCTTATTGTTTGGCCACCATTCTGACCACTGGTCTTGTGGACAAATATTTAAAAAGCTGAGGACTCCTCACTCTAGATCTTTCCAGGTATGATCTAGTTGACCTTGCAGCCCCTTGAAGTCTTGCCATATGTTGAGCTACTTACATTTTAACTTAGCTTGTGTTAAGATGTTAATAGGCAATAACTGTTTAATCATTGTTAAATGATATACTGGCGTTCTAGAGCAAAAGCCATCTGGGTCTTCAGCCAAAGCGGGAACTAATAAGGAGTATTCCAGCTTCCCCTGGCTGGCACCTGGGCAGTTTAAGTGTAGAGGACAAGATGAGCACATCTAATTCAATAAATATTTAGAACGTGCCAATGATATGTAAAGCTGTGGAGACAGAGAAAAACGACTTCTCTTTCATGTGCCAAGAAAGTTGCAGGGCAAGCCCCCTTTTATATTTGTGAGGCTGACTCTAATAATACTTGCAATTTATTGGCTTTTCTTCTAAAGACTTCAAAGTATGGTGTAATCAAACCCTGACATTTTTAGTAAATGTATTTTTTTAGGATTCTAAATTATTCAAGCAAAGAGGTAGAGACATTTGCTAACCTTATGGCTTGTTGGTGTATATATGCATTACACAGACTTGCATACACACATATGGATGTATGTCTGTGTAATATAGATATGTATATATATATATATATTAGAGAAAGAGAGAAAGATACATATGTATGTTCTGCCCACCCCAACAGAAGGTAACTATATAGTGTGTTGTGTATTGTTCCCTTTACAGGGAATTCGGAAGCTCTGTCATTTACTGACTATGCAACATAGAGCAAGTCTCAATTGCCCCAAGCTTCAGTTTCCTTATATAAAGGGTGTCGTGACACTTGCCTCCAAAGGCTATTGAAAAACTGAAGTGAAAGAATATAATACACAAAAGGTAGTAAAATAGGAAGCCGCTTAAAGCTAATGTGTGTGATGGGGGGGAGGTAGAAATTGCTCTTTCTCCAATGTGATTATGAAGACTTATGCTGAAGTCTGATTTGACAAATGTACTGGGAAGCATATGGATATACTTTCTGGACAGATGGCTGATACATTCTGTGCCGCATATGCATGGCTTTCTATGGAGTTGCTTTAGCAGGAAGAGCCTCTTTCAGGAACCTTGATGGGGCCAATATGTTAGGTGAACCTCAGCAAACAGGGAGCCGGAGGCCTGAACCCGAGGCAAACAGTTGCACGGACATTTGGTAGGCTGACTGTAAATAACATCTTGAATGCCACCAAATGTCAATAATCAATGCTTGATGGTATTGTATAAATTCAGCTTTAACTGAGCAAGGCTAAACCCAAGCAAATGGACTGGTTGATATTGTCAAATACTGAAATAAAGCCCAAATCATGGAGCTCTTATGCCTTGAGTCCAAGAAGTCTTCATGTATAAGACAAACACAAAACATATAAAAATATTCAGATTTTTTTTCACTTGACAATTCTTATCTACTTGAGAACAAAGTCTAAGTAAAGGGTTGTCCTCAGGTACCAGCCGATCCGAGGGCTTTTCTAGGGAACAGAGGAAGGGGGACTTACGCGATGAGGAGACATGGGTTACATTCTGTGGCCCAGTGTGTCCCCGCTCCATCGACTACTAGGAACCAAATCCATCTCTAATGACCTTCAAAAATGACATGGGTTCAAGGGGGTTTCAGCTTCTGGGCGTAGCACATTGATGACTTCGAAGTAGGTGATTCGGGAGATGAAAGCAGGCTGCTAAGAACGGCTGGAAGCAAGGCGTTCTCCCTGCGTGCTCTCCCTGCTGGAAAGTTCTGGAGCTGGGCTGAGCACTGGTTTCCAGGCACAGAATCAAGTACGCAAAGTGCCTGTTTTTTCCTAGCCAGGTGTCTGATATTAAATTAAATCCATATACAGATACATATACATATACACATATATATGCACAAAATAGAAAAATATCACAACTGGTTTAAAAATACGGAGTTTTGTTTTAAAAAGGAGATGTTTGGGACAGAGAAGGCTGCCCTTCTGTTTAAAAAAGAAGAACAGAGGAGAAATTGTAACTTTTCTTCCACTAACACCGAATCTAGTGATAAACACTTTTGTTTTCAAAAGAAATGTCTGCTTGCCTAGAGCTGACTCGCCACTTGGGCTCTCCCCTCCTGGTTCTGTGACCGGCGGAGGTTGAAGAGGGGCTGTTTGTGGTCCTCGGTGTCACAGACAGCATGCACGTGTGGATTTATTGTCGTGCCGCACTTAACTGCCTCTTCTGCAGGCTAAATAGCCTCGTTCTACGAGCCTTTCCTTAAGTGTAGACCACTTTTCAACTGTTTAATAGCCATCCTTGTTGCTTTCCTCTGAAGGGTTTCCGAATTATTCTCGCCCTTCGGAAGTTTTCATCATCGGTGGTGTGCGTCATGCCCGTGCACTAACTGTTCTGCTGGGCGCTCTGCCAGGTGTGCCTGCAAGGGCCTTCTACCTGCCCCTCCAGCTTCAGGGCCATGCTGCAGACAACACAAATGAGATCAATATATTTAATAGCATAAGGACAACGTGTGGCCTTTGATTTAGGAAGAAAGAAATGCACAGGCATTGCCTGAATCTTTTTATCTCGTTTTACTTATGTTCACCGATGGCTTTGGTCATTCACCAACCCTCTTTTAAATATCTTAATCAGGGTTGTCACTGATTTTTCAATTCAATATGAGTGTATATTTGAAATCCACTCAGTTTCAATGGTAAGGGTTGGGGCTATATCAGGGCATTGCCCAAAGGGAAGGAACCAGGAGACCAATGGAGGTGACAGTAGATACACGTGAGGCTCTAACCTGGGAATCAGTGCATAATCCAGGGCCAAGGACAAATCGAGAGGATGACCCCCAAACTAGATGATCCGGGTGTTGGGATAGATGGTATGAAAATCAACTATCACCAGCATTGATCACAACAAAAGCAAAGTAGAGATAATTATGAAATCAAATAGATAGAACAACTCCCAAGGCAGCCTCTGAGCAAGGGCACTCTGCAGTCCTGGGTTTCCTTTGGGGGGTGGCACTGACCATCTCCAGTGAGGTTCATCTAGGGAGCAGGTGCGGGCCGAGCCAGGGTTGCACCTCCCCTGTGAGGAAGGAAAGGCAGAACCCCCAGTGCAAGAACTCCGAGTTCAGAGATGTGAAAACCCTATTTTGTATAACAAATATCAGATATTCAAGGGATGGCTTAGTTGACGTCTGTGATCCCGCTCCCTCTCTTCCCCCGATGCTGACTGCCAGGAAGTTTAAACCACATTTGCAGATTGACTTCACAATTAAGGGGACCCTCTTAATTTACTATGGCGTCTGGCACAAATAACGCTCCTTTTTGATGACAAAATCTTTTATTGCAAAATCATAAGCATGCCAGTCTGTAACACAATAATGTCCCCCTCAAACACACCATATGACATTTTAGGTGAAATGTTCAAGTTAAAACTATAAATTATTACACTCATAGTATTGCCCTACAAGCCACACTTAAGCAGGCCTTACTTGTGCTGGATGCTGTATAGGTACTTTCTTTTTTCTCGCATATTTTTATTTTCTACTTATATGTACATTTTCTGTGGTTCTAGTTTTGCATCTTTATTTATAGTTTTTTGAAACATAACAGTACGAGTCCTTGTACCTCAGGACTGCTAGTAAAAAATAAGGCAGGACATAATGAAATCTCTGCACCCATAAAAATAAAGGCATTGAAGGGACTGTCAAGCTCTGCTGGTTTATTCGTGTGTTCTACCTGGTGTTAGTTCTCCAGATCTGTCTAGTTGGGCACGTGAACAATCTATATACGAATTGTTTCCCTGAAATTGTCTTGCTTCCCAGGAGACATTCCATGAAAATAGACCTTGTTTCCCTTTAGTAAAACTCATCTGTGGGATAGCTGTCATTTTTTTCAATGGGCAGGAATACACACAAGCTTCTGGTCCTATGTCTGTCACATGTATTCTCAAGGGTCCCGGGTCACCTTATGGAATGGAAGCAATTTTAAGCTCAGGCCCTTCAACTGAGAGTTCCAATGACATGCAGTCTGAACTGTGGCCCCTTGTCCTCATGAGTTTTCATAGGCAGTGCTACACTAGCTTGGTTCTTGTGTACCGCTAATTCACAGTAGGATATACGATAGAAAATGCTTTTATTAAGTCTTGGGGTCCCTAAATTTGATTTCCCCATGTTGACTGGAGAATTTTTACAAAGAGATGTAGTTTGAGTACTGTTCTGGATTTTATCTATCCCTTTCGCGTTTCCTTTGCCTTTCAGGACTTTACCCAGAAAAGGCATTCTTTTTTAGAGTGATGAACTAAACAGATAGTAGAGGTGCATGAAATACCTTCTTACAAAAATGTCCTTACCCTTAGGGTTAGAGTTCTGGGCTTGCAGTGAGAAGATCTGGGTTTCAATCCTAGTTGCCACTGTTATTTACTCTGGGATCTTACACAACACACTGAACTTCTGTGAGGTTCATTTTCTTTGTCTGCAAGGGTAAAGAATAACTCTCTTTTGGCCTGATGAAAACAAGTCAAGGTAATTTATGAAAAGAAGTAGAGGTCATCTATGTGAAAGGTCAAAGGTTTTTAGTCCTCCATCAACCTGAACCATGGACTCTCATGGTTACACCCCCAAACTCAGAAGACCTCTTGCCCATTAAACCTACCACCACCTCATTCTCCCTCACCCTATCCTGAGTCTTCATTTGTCTCGTTACCCAGATCAGATTCTATTGTTTACAACCACAGCATTCCTTTGTAAATATTGAACTGCCTTGCCTTTCTCTCTCCTGCTCTCCTGTAGATGTTTGTGGAAAAGACCCTATTCCTATTAAAACAGACAAACCTATTGTGGACGTCATGCTTTTATCAGTCAAATAGTCCCAGAGAAAAATGCACACACTTGCTGACTATTTTCACTTCAATTTTTTTATCACAAATCTCAAGCGGGCACTCCATCTGTCCCTGTTCTACCTGCTAATGACCTTGCCTCGTCTTTGTTTGAGAAAATAGAAACATCAGGCAAGAGGCCTCTCATTTGTCCACCAGAAACATTATCAACCTTCTCACATCTTTATTCTGTAAACAGTACTGGGATCTATGAATATTCTTTATTATTGTGGTTTCATAGGTTGGCGATATCTAATGCATTTGTAATATTTTCCAAAAACAGTTCTTCTCAAATTTGACCTTTATTAAACTGTTGTGCAGAAAAGAGACTGTATTAATCACAGTACAGTATTATGAAGTTTAGCTTTACTACAAAGTGTGCTAGAAGCTCATTATACAAAAAGAGGAGCTGCTTAAGTCTGTTTAGCATAATGAGCAATTTGACCATCTTGTCATTGAATTTTTTTAGAATCTTTAGGAGGATAACGAACATTCAAATGTAAGCATTATTCACTATATTTAAATGGACTACAGGGAATACATAATTCCCTATGTTTTATTTTTAAGGAACTTACAATGACCTGTGATGGTGATGCTAAAGACTCCGACTCCAAATAAATAAATAGGGTTCCTTCCCCCGCTGGCACCTTTTCTCTTGTAAATCAATAAAAGCCCTATTTGCTCATGGAGGTTAAACCATCCATCCAAGAGGGCACCCTCCACCACTTGTTCAACTTCCGTTATGAAAGGGCCCTTCACAAGCTGCTTCTCTGGGAAGCAGCAAGAAGACAAATTAGCAACTTGAAGAATAAGGTTGTATTTTCACAATCTGTCATATTCTCTTTGATCTTGTTATGGAAAGGGTTTGTCAGAGTTCTTTTTCTCCTCTAAGTTACTGCTCAATAATGATCCAAATCTCCATGATGCTGTCATTACTAGGTGTGCTGAAAAGCCATTCTTGAGCTTCTGTTCCGCAGGGCCTTGTCTGTTTACCATCTGTATTCGCCAACCTGTTACAGCAATAATATAGCACCTGAGCACAAAGCCTTGACAACTAGGTAACATATTTGATGTGGAAGAACTGGAAAGAATGTTCCATTCTTTGCCTTTAGTTGATTGTATAACCTAACCCCTCATGTTCCTATTAAAACATTGATCCTGTATTATTATCCATTGGAGAAAAAAAGTTTCCGTAGTCAAAAAAATTAGGAAATATTTGTACTCTAATCATTCTAAGAAATTTACAATGCAAAGTACTGAAAGATTCTGTACTTTGTGACCTTGAGCTGGCTACTTAACTCTCTGTGTCTGCCTGTTGGTAAATGAGGACAATAATAACAATTACTTCATTGAGGGCGTCTGAGAATTAAAAGCATGCGCATGTGTATGTGTGTGTGTGTATGTATATATACACTCACACACATATATATACACACATATATGCACACACATATATATATAATCACTTAGAGCAGTGCCCAGTACATAAAAATGTACTAGGTCTAAAATAGCTATTATTTTTAATCTTACTACTTTCCCAAACTTCGAGTTGAGAATTCATTGTACCCCTTAATAAATCTAAAAAAAATCCCTCTCATATGATATGAAATATTCCACTAGATGGTGAGCAACTTGCAAAGATTTTTTTCTGTTTATTTTAGTATGTTGTGTTCCTAGCACAGTTCTTGGCACATAGTAGGGGCTTGGTGAATATTTGGTGCATGCATGAGTGAATGCATGTTTAACGATATCCTTTATGTCACCTCTTGCCTCCTGCCACGCTTAGCTTAGATAGGTAGTGCTATGGACTGAATGTGTCCACCCCGCCCCCAGGTTCATATGCTGAAATCTGAACTCTCAGTGTGACGGGAGTAGGAAGTGAGGCAGGGAGGCTCTGGGGAGCTGATTAGGTCATGAGAGCACAACCCTCCGGAATGAGATTAGTGCCCTTAAAGAGACCTCACAGAGTCCTCTCATCCTCTCTGCCTTGTGAGGAAACAAGCAAGGAAGTAGGAGGCAGGCTCTCAGTAGACATTGAAAGTGTGGCACCTGGGTTTCGGACTTCCCAGCTTCTAGAACTATAAAAAAAATCTCATTTTTCTTTGTTTATATGCCACCCAGTCAATGGTATTCTGGTACAGAAGCCCAAGTGGACAAAGACAGTTGCCTTGTTCCTGGGTATGGCGGGATGAATGCTTACGCAATTTTCACACTTGGTGTTAATACTGTACAACTGGTTAGTACTTCGTAAACTAGTGTTATCTCATTTAATTCTTTGAGTTGTGTTTGCCATATTATCAAATGGGTAAAAGTGGCAGAGCTGATATTTGAACCCTGAATGACCCCAAGAATTTTCCTTCCACCATTCAGAATAGATGGCTACTCAGATCTCTGAGGCCAGAGTGTGTTGGACCTAGCGTTAAATCTTAATATTGATTTTTTTCCTTTAAGCTTCTGAAATCTGTTCTGTGGCTTCTGGGATGCAGAATTTGTCTCAGTACAGAGGGGTGTTAATGGACTTCATCACTTTGTTGGGTATTTCAAACTACTCCTATAACTAAAGCTTTGAGCTTTTTTACAGAACATATATTTTGAAGGGTTTAAATAAGTTCACATTAATGATATGTGTAATTTGCTCCTTTGCTTTGTCTGATTTGTTGCAAGATATATGCATATAAGTTCTCAAGCATCCCAAGGAACAGAGGTTTTGGTAAGGAGGCCCCAGACATTGGCTGGGAACTCTTAAATTCTTTTGCTCTCTGTTTGCTCACTTGAAGATAAGTAAGAATTTTCTGGAATACTCATTGGTGCTTTAGCTGAAAACACTTTGTTGTATATATCAGATGAAATTGATTCCATGGCTTGGTGGCATCTCTTATCAATGGTTTCCTCATCTCAAGCATGGGCTATTACCAGTGGTTCTCTCATTGTGAGGGAGAGAGATTTAGTTATGTCCTTTGTATATAAAGAGATTTTAGTTTCATTGCATTTTGATTTCACTTCTGAATTAGTCCTAGAAGCATAGTATTTTTAGTCCCCAGTAATCTAAGAACAACTCCCTTTCTTCTCTCTCTTTTGAAGTTTTGGAATCATAAAAAAAAACATTTCCTTTCTTCTTTACCTTAACTACCTATAATAATAATGGCTTTCATCATTGGCCATCTGCAGAGACCTTTTTGAATATAATTTTTGTCACACAGGGAATACTAGGGAACATTTGCATTCCACTTTATGTGAAAAATCTAGGTACAAATAAAGCTTGAAATATGCGCTGTGGCATTCTTCTGAAGTTGTGCAATATGCCTCTTAAATTACAATTTCAGTTTTTCAAGGGCACAGCAGAAAATTTGAACAATGAATGGGACCAGTCAGCTGGTTCATTTATGTATATGTGCTACCCAGACCACGTAACACCTAAAAGATCAATGAATTCCTTTTGGAATTCCACCTAGAGTTCTGAATTTGATGGGTGACATTCAAAATGCAGGATCAGTACTGGTAGTGGATGAGATCAAATGGAATAATAGACAGAAAAGAACTTTCAAATACAGGACTACGCATTTTTAGATGTTACTACGAGTCAACTATTGTTACAGAAAACATGGGAAGATGTCGAGAGTATGGTTTCTGTATTCTTTCCATTACCATCAAGGCAACTGAGAATTCCATGTATAGTCTTTGGAGGGGAACACCTGAGAAGGGCCAGGTTGGACTCAGTAAGTAAAAACAGACTATTTGTCTAGCTGCACTCTACCTAAATGTTAGCCCATTGTTTTGTAGTTTGCTCTTCATCTTGATTTAGAAGTGTTTCTAAAACATGGAAAGCCTTTGTTATTTGTAAATCTTTTCAGCTCTAAATGAAATTTATGTTGTATTTAATGCATATGTCAAATTTTACTTTACTCAAGCACTTCACAATTGCATTATCTGCTGTGAAATGGTCAGATCTCCTGACACCAATGAGGTGCATTACATACAGTTCAAATTAATTTTGACACTGTCTATCTGGAGTCAGAATCTGACCCCACAAATTAAAAGATTTAGTGTAACAACACTCCCCTCATTTGAGATGCCATTCACAAGTTCTGGGCCAGCCGTATCTCTGACTGATAGGCTGTATGTATATCAGGGGTTCCCACAACGCCATCCTCAGGTTTGATCATTTGCTAGCATGGCATGCGGAACTCGGGAGAACACTTTACTGAGATGTAATGCTTTATTATAAAGGATTACTCAGGAACAGCCACACAGAAGAGATGCATAAGGCAAGGTATGGGGACACGGCAGGAAGTTTCCATGCCTTCTCCGGGCGTGCCTCCCTCCCAGCACCACAGTGCGCTCAGCAACCTGAAAGCTCTCTGAGTCTCATATTTCAAGAGTTTTTATGACTCAGCCTCCAGTCTCTCCCCCTCCCACAGAGGTCGGTGAGGGGAGCTGGAATGTCCAACCCTCTAATAATTTTCTTTTTCTGGTTTCCAGTCTCATTACGGGGCTATCTAAGGGTTTCTACTCTGAGTGATAGTGTTAGGATAAACTCAGGTGTAATCCAAAAGGGTCTCGTTATGAATAACAAGACACTGGGTTTCAAAATTCCTAGGGTTTTAGGAGCTCCATGTCAGAAATGGGGAATAAGGAACATATATTTCTCATATCACACTTGCTGTTTTATTTCCAATAGACTTTTTAGTTTTAGAACAGATCTATTTTCAAAGCAAAATTGAGAGAAAGGAAAGGGTGGTATTCCACACCCCCTCTCCTCTACAGCTCACACTATCATGTACCATAGTGTATATTTGCTGTAATTGATGAACACATATCGTTATCAACCAATGTCCACAGTTTATATTAGGGTTCACTCCTCATGTACAGTCTATAGATTTTGACAAATGTGTTACCATATCGAAGGGATTCAGAGTATGATTATTTTAAACTGAAGGCAACTGAATAAAAAGGCAGCCTCAGAACAAACTCTATCCTCTCCGCTCTGCACCAGGAAGGGCAGGGTGATTCTGAACCATTGGCGACAGCCCCAGACCGTCCTCAGGGATGGGACAAGAGGCATCTACACGACACATTTTACTAATGTTTCTGTCTATTTGTTTCTCCATATATTTACCTTCTCACAGTTTGCTGCCCTTTGAAGCCTAAAAACTTTTGTTTTGCCACTCCTTTGTGAATATATTGTCTTTGTTCAGATGCTATCCAAGCCCTAGTTTCTAAATACCCCTTGGAGTTTCTCATGACTGAGTTCTTCTGTGTGTATGAGTGATACATGCATTAATAAACTTCTGTTTGCTTTTCCCTTGTTGATTTGCCATTTTTTCCACCTAATTTGCATGGCCCCAGTCAGGGAACCCAAGAGTATTAAAAAAATATAACCTTTTTCTCCTCTACAACAACACATTTCTGGCAGTTTCAAAGACCTAACAATCTTTATGATACATTTATTTGTCATTTGCCTGCTTTTGAAATACCATATTTTAGGCTACATGATGGTCAAGCCAAGCAGAATGCATTTAGACCTCTAATATACCATAAATGAAGGAAGCACTATCTTTAAATATGCCCAATGAGCACGTGACCAGTTCCCAGGGGTGGCGTTCTCTCACCTTAAAAACCTCTGTGAATGGATTCTCATGCTATGAGTTGAGTCTTCCCAAGTATATGGGATACCTAAGATTACTTGAAATGACAGTAAGCCAAAAGCTTATCACATGGAACACAATAATTATTGAAAAACTGAAAAGGAGACGCAACCAAAACAGAACTTGCTTTGCACAAAGATTCCCCACTCCAAAGGGCAGACCCTAGTACTCCAAAGGGCAGACAGAGAATCACCGACAGCCAGCAAGGCCTTGGGCACTGGCTTACTTCCTGTCTATGTCTCTTTAAGGACGTCTTCAGAACATCTTGAAGATGGGTCACTTCTTTGCAGATTCATAGTCGAACAACATCTTATGAGCTACAGAAAACAGAATCTGGAGTTGCAAGTTTAATCCAACCCTTGGCTTTCCCAATTAGGATTACAAACTGTAATGGCATTTCAAAAGGGCACAGAAAATTTTGCTTTACCATCAGAGAACAAATCATTCAATACACAGGACTCTATACTACTAATATCGTGTCAAGTTAGAAATATTTTTTGAAATTGTCTGTCTGCAAGAATCAGCTGTCTCAGACCAGTATTTAATGATCCAGCCACAGTCATGCTGGGTAGCAGAATCCGAAGCCTCTAGAATTGTCTAGAGATCTTAAAAAGTTCATGAAACGAAAGGATAACACATCAGACCTTTGTGGAAAGTGCTCAGAAATACCAAATCGATTCTTATTTTAGATAATAAAGGGAGCACTCCATATTTAAAGAACTCAGAGATAATAAGAACAATTTGTTGACATTTTTATAATAAGAGCCCTATGAGGTAGTGAATGGCATGCAAAAAGGAAAATAAAGATATGTAATTAAGTAAATACATAACACGTGGGAGCACGTGCGTCACACACACACACACACACACGGTGTACATTATTGCTGTGCTGTCTTCAAGTGAAGATACCGCTGGTGAGAACAGAGCGGGGGGCTGCGGCCCCCCCTGCCCCCCGCAGGACCCTGATCCAGCAACACCTGGCCTCGTCTGTCTGCCCTGAGAGGGGCTTGCGCCCCAGCCAGCCTGCTCAGTTCTGAGTTCCCCGGTGCCGTCAGAGTGCTTAGGGAACAAAAGCTCTGAGCGCCACATTCTCTAAGAGGATTTAGAGAAAAATCTTCGGAGGAAGTCTGTATTTCTAGGAAGGAATGTAACTTCAAAGCTGCCTTGCAGCTGGGAAGCCCCTAAATCATTAATAAGAGGAGGAGGGAGGAGAGGACCTTTATAAATGTCAGAAGAACTAAAGGTAAAAGCCCCGGGTAGAATGTTTGCTGATCGTTGGCTTTCTTAATACACCAATGTATTAACACGGACCCGATCTTCCAGGCCATTTTCACCTGTCGTTTTAACGTTTAAATAGTTGGCTTTGGGATACAGAAACACTTGCTTTTTACGGTAATTCCAATTTTGCTTAATAACTTGTTTATAGTCTTCCATTTATTACCTAGGCACTGGTTTATTCATGTCTCAATATGGAATTATCCATTCTCCATTAAAAACCAGAAATAACCACTTCCACACAGTAATTGGAATAATGGAGTCCCACTCGGCATCTGTTTGAACCATATACTACCATCGTGGCACAGCCCACACACTTCAGGTTGTGCCAAAAACAGTACAAGTTGAGCTTCTGTGTTATGAATTGTGCCCCCTCCGAAATTTATATGTTGAAGCTGTAACCTGAATGTGACTGAATTTGGAGAAAGGGCTTTTCAGAAGGTAATTAAAGTTAAATAAGGTTTTAGAAGGGTGGGTCCCTAATCTATTAGAACCAGTGTCCTTATACAAAAATGGAGAAATACCAGGAGTGTGTATGCAGAGAGGGGGGGGCTTTGTGAGGGCACAGTAAGTTGGGGGCTCTCAGGAAGCCAGGAGGGGAGGCCTGAGCAGAAACCAACCCTGCAAGTGCTTCGATCTTGGACTTCCAACGTCCACAACTGTAAGAAATAAATTTCGGGTGTTTAAGCCACCCAATTGGAGCCGTTTTCCTGTGGTAGCCGGAGCAAACTGATACATACTGTGTCTCGGGAGAATAGTTACAGGGAGTTTCTGAACACCGGAAGGTCCTTCTTTTGGCTCAAACCTGAGCTAAGAAGATGATCTTTTTAGCAAATAGGGGAGAATTCAGTCTCTCTTATCCCTTCCTCCAATGCAGAACCCAAGTCGGACAGAACATGCCAATATGAGAAAAGAAATTGCCTCCTGACCAAGTCACGGATAATTGTTGGTCATGTCTATCTCAGGGTTTCCAACTTTCCAGCAAATCCTCATCAGGAAGTAATAGAAAATTTACCACTTTTTTAAAAAAGCATTTATTGTTTGCTGTAGATAATTCTGCTTAAACTATCTATGTAGTAAAGTGAAATAGTTATGAATTCTACAAAATGAGTTTGGTTATTCTAAAAAAAAGTTCCTTCTATTACATTCATAAAATTGTTGGTTAAAAAAATCATAGGGTATTCTTATGGGTAGGTAATGAGATTAGGTGGATATTACTCAGAAATTATAATCAGTATTATGATATCTAAATTCATAGTAGAATAAATACAAAAAATAAAAAAATTCAACCTTAGTAGAATTCGACTGGAAATTTACTCTAACCAAGGTATGCACTATTTTACCAATCAGACTGACAAAGAGGGAACGCAGAAGGCCCACTTTAGTTCTGGATACAAAACAGGCATTCACATACACAATTCAGTGGACTATAATTTGCAGAGTGATTTGTCAATGGGGCCTTAAAGTATTAGAAATATTTACTCATGGACTCTAGTTTAACTTAGAAAATTGACATTGAAGGAGCTGTGGTCTAAACTGTCTGCCTACTCAGTGTTGCTGAGTCCTACCTAGAGTTCTCTTGGTCACGTTTTCTCAGATATTCAGATGCTATTCCGGTCCCATATGCTCTGGCACTGTCCTTCCCCCACGGGTCTGCGGGTCTCAGAGGGCTATGTCTGCTGGTGGCCCTTCACTCAACTTTCCTGCTTTCTTTCCATTTTGAGATTCAGACCTGGTACCGCTCATCTTTTGCCTTCCCATACTTCCTTATCGTTCAGGCCTCTTAGTCCTTCCTGTCTCCTAACATCACATGGCCACTCACAATGTAGCAGAGTTTTACTGAAGATTGCAGGTGACAAAGAGCAGTTACAACACAATACAATAGGGATGACAATACACGGTGTGAGTCTTCTTTGTCCACTGCCTGTCCCTGGCCTGAGGACTTTCTCATTGGCCGGGTTTATCTCCCACCAGGTCCTACGGGGCCGGCACACTGCCATTTTCTCAGGTGTCCTCTCTCTTCCCCTTGGAAACGCCCATTTCCTCTCTAGCTAAAAGCCTAGTCCCTAGGGGGACTAACTGTCCCCCTAAATCATCTTCCCCCAGGCATGGCCACTCTGCTTCTCCCAACAATACCAGACATCTGGCTAACCTTTGCATGTTGAAAAGGTAATGAAATATTTTCTAAAGCAAATATCTGAACTTCTTCCTCTGAATCTCCATTTTTAGCAGCAAATAATAAAGGCAGAAAATCACACGCCTGTGTATACAAACACATTCATATATGATTACATTTTAATGGGGAAAGGGAAAATTCAGCAAGGACAGAGGGAATAAAAACTTAAAATAACACCAACAGATTGAATTTAAAAATTGAAAAGCTTTTGTAACAAAAACAGAAACCTTGATATCTCATTGACTGACTTATATAAAATTACATATGACTATGCATAAAAGGGTATATGATTGGCAAACCGTTTTTGGTGGCTATCTCAGAGAAATAAGATTCTGTGATTTTTAATACCCCAATGTCTTCTAATTGTATACATTATTATGTGTTATTATATGCTACTTAGTTATAAGGGCACTGCATTATTTATATCATCAGAAAAAATCTAGTTTATATTTTTCACTATGAGCAATAATTTGCAGGTTTTTTCTGAGTGGGATCGTATTGAGGTAAGGCTCTCACTTCTGTCCTGGTTCAGGGATGAATGTGGCTGGCAGAGCAGCATTAATATGTACTTTCTCTCTCCCGAGCAGGACTCGTATGTGGTCTCTATGGGTGTCTTCCAATTGCTGTCTGGTAGGATACGAACATAAACAGGTCTACACTTGGATGTGTACCACTGGGTTATTACATGAAAGAAGGTAAACAGCCGCTCCTACAGAATCTAACTGTATAAAAACTGCCTCCAGTCTGGTAGGCATCAGAATTGTGCATTACCCTACAGGAGTTAGGGTAGGGTAACTCCTACCCTACCCTAAAGCATCCGTCTACGTACGTGGTTTACATTACGCAGATGTGCGCGTAACACCTGCACGGTTCTGTATGCATTTTCTAAAGGAAAACTAGACAGTTTGGAAATAACAGGGTGTGAATAGGGTGAGACTGGGCACAGAGGTCACTGTAGGCCGTGGCTTGCGTGTGGAGTGGGTGGTGCAGAAATGAAGCAGGAACCAAGGTGACGGGGTGAAACCCTTTAGCAGGTGACAACAACAACAATGGGGCACACCCCCCAGGTATCATGGTCAACACCAGCTTCAAGTCCAGGAGGTACCCTTGCCAATAGCAGTCCTTTGGTGTAAAGGTCACTTTATACCTTCTGGTGGGAGCAGAATCTGCAGACTGATTTAGTTCTGATTACAGACAGGGCTGTTCTTCCCACCACATTTCGGGAAATCTGTGAATGGTGTAGGTCAGAACTGTGGATCATCTTTGCCGACTGACTAATAGTTCTTGGAAGCCTGTTACCCGTAGGCAGTACACCTCGAAACTTACATTAGAAAAAACAGAATCAAGTGTTACCCTCAACCTCGGGGGAACTATATAGAAGGAGCACTTCAAAGTTACTTAATTATGATTAGTCTCATTATATTGAGAAATAAAGAATGTTCAAAACAGTAAAATCCTATAAAGGGAATTCTACATCTTTTCTAACTAAAGAATCGGGAATTTAGGGAAGAAATAAAAACCATATGTCACGATAAGTATGCAAGACCTCGCTTAAATGGGAGGTAATTTTAATGCATTTTTCTATTTTGAAAATACTTCACATATTGGGGTCTACTCGGTGTCTGTGCTGGCTTTCGATCGCTGCAGGAACATATCATTACACACTTAGTGGCTTAAAACAATTCATACTTTTTGTCTCACAGTTTTGGAGTTCAGAAGTCTGGCATCACCTTGCTGGCTAAATTCAAGGTGTTGGCAGGGTTGCCTTCCTTCTGGAAGCTTTAGAGGAAAACCAGCTTCCAGCTACCAGAAGCCGCCCACATTCCTTGGCTGAAGGAGCCCCTTTATCTCGAAAGCCAGCAATATTCCATGTCTTTGATTCTTCTTTAGAAATCACCCGCTGACCACAAACAGGCAAGCTTCTCTGCGTTTAAGGACCCATGTGATTACATTGGATCCAACCTGGTAATACAAGATAATCTCCACCTCAAGGTCCTTAACTTAATCACAGCTGGACCGTCCTCTTAGCCACGTAAGGTGACCTATTGCTAGGTCTCAGGGATTAGGACACAGCCATCTTTGGGGGTGTTATTTTTCTGACTACCACCCTAAGGAGTGTAGCAGTACAGGATAACAACACTGAAACATTTGTACAGAGATTTTCAAGTCTGATGACATTTCATTCCTATTATTGATGCCTCTGTCTTTTCATAAAACTAAGCCATCTGAAAAATGGTGCATAGCATGTTATGAAGTCAGAGCAACAAGAATAACCTTGAACTGTGGCCGCTTGTCACATAATAGTACCTCCAGTCACATTACTGCATTAAGTACCTGAGGGTGGACCACTGTCTTGAACTGTGGTTATTTAAGTGTGAAGCAATAATGTGTCCAAGAGTAAAGCAGTTCGCGAACGTGAATTTGTGAGGGTCAAGTGAAGGGAAGTCATTCGTGATGGGACAAATGACACTGAAATCTGGAAATCTAACATGTAAGATTTTTTGTTTCCTTTTCCATTTGTGGAACAGCTTTGATCACTAACTCTTGTGGAAGGCTAATGAACCATCTCCTCTAACATTGTGGTCTTCGTTTTATGGTTTAAAAATTAGTATTATTAAAACATTTTGAGTAAGAGAGGTTTTTTTAAAAATGTCATTGCAATTGGCGAGTGAAAGCAAGTTGCATATTTATTACTTTGCTGGCTTGAAATTCTGGTTCCGATTCTCAAGTTCACTCCCACAGAATATTAGATAAAAGATAGAGAACCAGTAATCGGGATTACATGATATTAGTAAAAAAGAGATTCTTAAAATATGAAGAATATGTGGTACTTGTACACTTGGTCCTCCATATCCACACGTTTCACATCCACAAATTCAACTAACTGCTGAAGGAAAAACATTCAGAAAAAAAATCTCAGAAATTCTGTTTCAAGAAGCAAAATTGACCTGGTCACACAGCAAGCACTATGCTGAATGGACGAGAATGAAACATGTAGGCATAGGCTGTTGTAGCCTACACGCAAGTACTATCCCATTTTACACACGCAACTCAGACATCCGTGGGTTTTGGCATCTGTGGAGGTCCGGGAACCACTCTCCCACTGATGCGGAGGGACAACCGTATACAAAACATTTCTGCTGTTACTGTTTCTGTTTGACATGTAAAAGAGCTCGCTTTTAATTAACTTCTCGGGAAGTGCGGAGGATACTTCCATTGTTTTCCTGGCAGACATCCCCCCTTTCCTCCCTCCAGACAGGAAGGACCCCAGCTGTGCAGATTGTGTGGCCTGCTGTCTCTCACCCAGCCCTCCACTCCAGCGATTGCTCTAAACAGATCAATGTGATGCCCTCCCTCTGGCCCCAGGGACGGGCATGCCCATGATCACATGCACTAGAGCTTGTGTATGGTGGTTTCTGCTGGGGACTTTAGTTCATGGCTTGGGGACTCTTTCTGTTAGATGGCGTTGGGTGTAGATGCTAGTCTTAAAACTATAAGAAAAGAATACCCGAGCACAACGCTAGCTGTTTTGCAAAAGTAATTCTGGTACTTATTATTATTATTTATTTATTTTAATGGTTGGTCTGGTGCATACAGGGAATATCAGCACAGAGAGGCTTATGAAAGTGATGAAGATTTCTCTGTGCTCCCAGGTCCTGGAAGAGGGAGGCAGGCACATGCAGAAGTCCTATCCGGGGGTCTGCTAGGCCTGCAAGTGGGGTTTCTCAAGCTGAATGCAGGGAGACAGAGCCAAGCCATCCCTGGACAGCAGGCTTTACTGGTCTGTAGGAAGGACAGATGTTGCTTAATTCAAGTGTATCTGGGTTGGTAGGAAGGGACCATGACAGGAGGAAATTGGGATGTCTTCATGAGGAGTATGACATGGTTGTATTTGTTTAAGCTGGTCCACGTGGGGCAGATTCAGGGAAACTGGGTAAAGGGTCGAAGGGGAGTGGGCAGGGGAAGAACATCAAGGCAACAAACATTTTACCCTTACATGACACTAGCTAAACAAAAGGAGAAAGCTGTTGCTGAAAGAATTGCAAAACCTTAAAGGCCAGATCCTGACAAGCAGAGCAGGGGTCTTAATTACCTCTGAAATTTTCAAGTTGTAAGAGCTTCATGTCCTTTGTGTTTTCCGAGACATTGTCTGTTACGCGTTTTGTTATTTTCAACCAAAATCATCTTAAATGGTGTTTCTAGCAAATGTAAATATATTTTCCTTTCAATAAAAGTATGCAAATAAAACTGCCAGTAATTTTAATATTAACCCAGTTGTTAAGATGTAAAAACAGCAGTTGAAACTGTACTGATCGTATTATTTTTCCTAATTTAGACAGGTGCATAGAATTAGATTAATCCTAATCATTGGTTCATAATGGGTCTTCATTGTATAGCTTGTGCTATTGTTTACTCTTAAAAATGACCAACTTAGTGACTTTGCTTTAAAGATGAGCACTTTTTCAGGTCTTATTTAAGAAAACCTTTGTTAATGTAGAATCATGGAATATTCACCTATATGTTCTTCTAAAATTATTAAAATTCTTCGGACATGTCTTTTATCATCTGGAATAGTTTCGTGTAGTGTATAATATAGCGATGTTTTTAATCTGTTAAACAGTTTTTTCATACAGATAAAATTCCCCCAGCAGTCTGCACTACACCTGTATTTGTGTACCAGTGTTTATGCACGGTTTCCTCTCTGTTCTCTTTGTTGTGTCTGTCAGTTGTCTCTTCCTGCTTGACACTAGACCATCTTTTTCCCTTCCAGCTTTATAAGGATATTATTGATATGTAACATTTGTAAATTTAAGACATGCAATGTGATGATGTCATGTGCCATCTTAATTATTACAATTTATCATTAACCTAAGTCAGAGATTTTAACCCTTTTCATCTCATGGCACACGCAAACTACTAAAATTCTGCAGCATACCAAAAATACATTTACCAATCGGACAAAAAATTAGGTGTAATTTTGATTCATTCATACCAGATGGCTATTGTTGTTTTGACTGTTGTCATTTTTTATCTGACAATTTAAGGGAAAAGAGGTCAGTGCCCCTGACTAAATGGTCAGGTGCTACATGTTTTAAAAATTCGTGCAGCACACCGGTTGGAAATTGCTCATCTAGGTATCCAGATTTTAATGATTGCACTTCAGTTATTACAGCTTATTATTAATCTAGGTATCCAAGAAGAAAAAATTTCCACCTCCCCATCCCTCCCCAAGAGTACTTTGGCTATTTTCAGTCTTTTTTTTAATAAAAATCTTTGAGTGAGTTGGTCAAGCTTTATGAATTATTTTCTGCTTTTGGTTATGGATAGGCTGCATTTACAGATCAGTTTGAGAAGGGGCGGTATCACTTGGATGTAGATATTTTTATTAGTGATCACAGTCCATCCATTTATTTAGAAGAGATGTCATTATAACTTTTTCTGGTTTCTAAGGTGAATTCTCTCATTTCCTCTGTCAAGTGCTTTACAATAGTGGTTCTCAATGATGGGTCTATCTTAAAGTGATTGAAGTTCAAGAAATAATTGAGCCCGAGCCCCCCCACCCCACCCCAGAGCAGTCGAATCCTTGTCTTTGTAAGTGGGTCCCTGGCACTGATATCTTTAAAAGCTCTCCTTGGTCATTCTCTTGTGCAGTCCAGAGTGAAAAACACTTTTTAAAAATAATTCTAGTTAGTAAATTATCTGTTTGCATTTACAAGAGCCCCACGTTTTGTGTGATCTTAACCAAGTCTTGCGTGAAACTCCTACAGGGGGAGAAGTTGCCACTGGGTAATGTGGCATCAAGTAGCTTCTCTCTCTTTTTCAAGACCAAACCCTGTCTGCTCACTGCCAGTGACTTCAGGAGGAGGGAGGCGATGCATTCCCGGCTTCCAAAGTTGTCGTGGAGGAATGGGCTATAGGTGTCATTCCAAGAGTGAAGGAAATGTGAGTTATTTTAGTATTGAGAAATGTCTTTCTTAAATATAAAAGGAAAGGAACTACCCATAGAGGAAACTTTTCATACATTTGGCTACAATTAAAATAAGGAGTAAACTTTTAAAAATGAAAATACTATATTATACATTAATTTGGAAAACAGAAAAAATAACAGTTTAATACACACATAACTTTTTCATATCAGTATGAAGTTAATGAACAATCCAAAAATGGGTGAAATCTGTAAGTAGACAAAAGAGCTACAAATGACCAATGGTGGATATCCAGATGGTCAGTGTCCCCATAGCAAAGAAAAACATATAATATAAAGCAGGTTTCATCTATGAAAACATTCCTTGCTGATAAGAGTGATGCGATAGACAACTTTTAAACACGTCCTGAGAATATAAGTTGAAATGACCTTCCTCAGACACTACATACCAAAATATTCCCCTACCTGTAATTTATTAAAAATGGAAAAAGAGTAATCTAAACACATGTTAACAGGACATCATTTAAATCTATTATAGCACATTCCTGCAGTGTTTTTTTTAAATGAAAATTACAGAAAATGAAAAGTATCACACTGCACTGTATTTGCTGGGGCTGCTGTAACAAAGAACCACAGATCGTGTGGCTTAGACAACATAAATTTATTTTTTCCCCATCCTGGAGGCTCGAAGTCTGAGGTCACGGCCTAAGCACAGTTGGTTTTGTCTGATGTCTCGCTCCTTGGCTTGGACGCTCTTCCCTGTGCGTCTCCGCACCGTCTCCCTTCCGTACCCGTCCATGTCCACATTGGACTGGGGCCCACCCTACTAGCCTCATTTTCACATATTTGCCTTTTGAAAGACTCTATCTCCAAAGAAAGTCACATTATGAGTTAACCGGGGGTTAGGATTTCCACATATATATGTTGGAGGCATACAACTGAGCTCATAACAATGACCCACCTTCTCTTTTCCTAACAGGACGTCAGTTTTTGACTGGGTTCAGCCAATCAGATTCTGCCCCTCTCAAATTTGAATCAGGAGCTAGTTCTACAGAGGAGCACAGATAGTAGAAAATTCTTTCTGGCAGAGACACAAGGTAATGTTGGAAGCGACATCTGGTTTCTGGGACAGCAGTGGCTGGGATGCGGGGTTAAAAGCTGCAGCACCCAGCATGAAAAGGTGGAGCGGTTAGGTCCTCACCAGGCAGGTTCTTCCTCTTCCATTGTTTGTGCCATTTTATGAGTCTGCATCTCCAGTCTTCTCAGTAATTTTATGAGATGTCCAATATCCTCTCAATAAATTTTTCTCTCCTTAGATCAGCCGGAGTCAGTTTCTGTGGCTTGCAACCAACAACCCTGAGTCATGCATCACATATGGTGAAACATCACATAGCCATCAAAATTATATAGCCATTAAAAATCAGGTTTTTTAAAATAAGTTTAAGGCTTTGGAAAATATTTATGACATACTACTAAAAAAGTTGACAATATAGTATACATACTATGATATCAATTTTATTTAAACACTGTGTATGTGTAACCATAGATATTAATTGGATGGGAATTTGGGAAGTATTTATAGTAATTATTTCTGCATAATGAAATTACAATTGATTTGTGCTTTCTTCTTTAGACTTGTTGCATTTTGCAAATATTCTATGTATATATTATTTTTATCATCATGTAATATTTATAAAAGGAAAATTCAACCAAGCATGGCCTTTTGGGATTCTCCTTGCTCCCATAAAGGAGCAAGGAAATGCTCCTTATATTTTTCTGTGCTTCCAAAGAGATCCTTACGACAGCTCTCATTACTCCTCATGGCTTGAATATGCTCCTCATTATGCTAAATTCACTTGCAACTAAATCTAACATCTCTGTGTTTCTGTGACAAGCATAATATCTGGCATAAAGCAAACGCAAAGGAAATATTGGTTCAATGAAAGAATAAAGCTATTTAATATCAATTGATAGTTTTTTTTCAATTGTGTTAAAGCTAGTTTCTTGAATTTCAGTGATGGCAAATTCTAACAGAGTGTTCTTGAGCTTTTGTGTTATTTGATTATTTATCTATGGTCAAAAAAATTAACATTATTATTTGAAGTGTTCTCCATAAATAAAGTAAGTATATTAAGAATACTTTTCTCCCTTAATGATAAAAATGGAATGAAGAGATGTAGGGAAGCTACTTTAATAAGCTGTATACACCCAAAATAAGTATTAAATTAGGTTAATTACTAATACTCTCATCAATTCATTTAACCAGCAGTACAGACTGGTTAGATTTTATTTTGTTTTCAGTTCTAATGCCAGATTCAAGCTCAGTCCCAGGCCACTGGTAGAGAATCGAAGCCAAGTTTCAGGATAATAGCCTTTAATAAAATATAATTAGGAACCTCATTTTATGGATCATAATTTTACTCAAAGTCAGTGTAATCCTGTTCTAGCTTAAACCAATTTGTTCAAGCAGGCCAACCAGAGTCTTGGTCTGGGGGAGTGGCTGGTTCTCCGGACTCATGGCCATCTAAGCCCATATGCAGGGAAATAAGGAGCTTGTTCCAAAACACAAATCAATACACCAGTCTCTTTTCCAGGGAAGTCTTACTACACTTACAAGTATATTGAATACAGCACTTTTGAACAGAAGATATAGGGAGCCACACATCTCCAATTTGTGCCTAGAGTGTCCCGATTCTGACGTTTTCCAAGTTTGATTGACTCATATTTTTTCTAAACATTGTACTCTTTTCCTTCGCTTGCTCAACCAACCAAAATAACTTTAACTAATAAAGCAGGACATAAACATGTAATAACGGAGCTTAGAAAAATGGGTTTTGGAATAATACTCATAGAGAGGATCCCTGGAATCATGGGCAGATGGATATGAAAGAGAGCACTGAGGGGGAAAGCCCAGTGGTGCTTACCCAGAAGGTAAAAAAATAAGCCTTCTAAACACAGAATCAGTTCATATATGGAGTTGGAATGGGAAGAGCCATAAGCAGAAGGAACTGGAAAGAGATACCAGAAAGCGGGGAAGAGCCAGGAAGGTACATGTTGTAAAATTGTTTGAACGATGAGATACTGGTCTGCAGCATCTGCTTCAGTAAGGATGGGCTATACATGGTGACCAACACATTCAAGTCCTTTAGTGACTTAACATAGTAGAAGTTTGTGTTTTGCTCACGTAACAGTCCAAGATAGGTGGTCCTGGTTGGTGGGCCTCTCGGGGAGTAATGCTCCTTCTATATCATGGCAATAGACCCAAAGGACCTTACTGTTATTGGTTGAGAGATATGGGGAGAGAGCCTTGAAAACGTCCTTGATCTGAAAGAGACTTACATCCTGCTTGTATACCATCAGAAATAACCAGCTACAAACAAATGTAAATGCAATAGTCCGGCAGCCTCTTCCTAGCAATCAACTTTATGGTGGAGGGACAGATACGTTTTCGTAGACAGTGGGCTTCTCTTCCTCAGTGTTTGATGTCCAAGCAAGGCTTAAAACATGAGGTCTGAGAAATGCCTTGGCTGAATTTGGTGATTTCAAGTCATCTGGTGATCTTCAGTAGAGTGACAGGGACTGCAGCCATATGCCACCTGTTAAAAGAACGATGGATATCTGAAAAGATGCCGATAAAAAAGGACAGACTTCTCTTTCAAATAGCTAGGCAATGCAAGGGCAGTAAGAGAAAAAATATTAGATTGAAGAGGTAGCAGAGTAGAAAAAATGTGTTATTTTTACGATGAAGTTGTAATTGATTTCGCTCACTTAGCTCATGTCTGAGCGTGTACATAAGCGAAACAAAATGGAAATGAGCTAAGAACAGCAAGACAGGCTGGAAAACACAGGTGCAGGGATTAGCAATGGACAGGAAGAGGTCAAGCTTTCTGGGGAGACTAGAGATTCAAAACGAGGATGGACACCCATGGCGTGTCAGCGGAAGAAGGCACAGAGAGTTTACTGTGGAGTACTGTCCGGAAATGCAGGAGGAAAGGCCGTCTGCTTAGGTTGAGAGACAGGAATTCAGGGTCAGGTTTCAAGCGAGTATAAAAACTACGGAATCTCCCATGTGGATGTAGGGGGAACTGGCAGCAGATAAAGAACAAGATAAATAAGTAAGGAGAGTGCAGAGCTGGAGTTAGAGATTCACTGATGTCACAATCAAACAATAAAGCCCTGGGTTATATTTTCCTGTTCTTACAAGTAATTTTCTGTTCTCCTTTTTTGAAAAGGATTTTTTAAAAAGGACCAATTAGGTTAGGCACAACCTATAAGATCAAACCAATAAACTATATAAATAGACTAGAAAAAAATAATTCCTTTCTCTTGGTACTGCGGGTTGGCAAAGAAACACAGCAAAGCGAATATAAAAGAAAAGGCCATATAAAAGTTTTAAAATACACAAATTGAGGGTGTTATTTTTTACTTATTATTTTATATTTCAAATGGCTTCTGAGTAATGATCATCGTAAATGTTTGTTCACAAGTAGAGGTATGAATTCTGTGTGGGTGTTAATATCATTTAAAAACTGGAATTACTTAAGATGCATTATTGGTACAGAGGGTGGTAGTTATTTTTTTCTTTCTGATATGCACATAAATGCCAGTAACATTCTTAGGAAAGAATGAAGTAATTTTTACTTAGTTGAATGGTAATGCTTTCAATTTTATGACCTTTCTTAGCCTGCAGGTTGTTATTTTGCAAAGTATATCTAAGAATTTTTTTTCTTTCATTCTTCTTAGGAAACACTAACCCTATCCACTGTCAAAGACTCCTACTAGTTTAAACAAAATTCTAAAACTAGAACTTTCTCTAGGCTGAGAAGAAGCCAGCAATTTCCCCCAGAAAGCATTCTATAACCCACTAAAATGACTTTAGCATGAGCCACATTTTAAAGGGGAGAAAATTCTGACATCCTATTGTCAGTCGTTAGTTGAAATAGTTGTCTACCAATTAGGTATAGAAATAATTATTTATATACATACATGCATGCATACATACACAAACACTAAAATATATATCTTTGTGTTTTTAGCCTTTTTAAACCACATTTTTACAGTCATATCAACTTCAAATAAGAATGTGTACCTATAAGAACATTTAAAAGGCAGATTTAATATCAGGACATTCTTTTAAATAAAAACTCAAAAACATTTACTATACTAGAATTATTTTTTAAAATAGTACATTAGAAAGCTTTTAATATCCATAGCCATTAATCTACATATTTTATATGAAGTAAATAAAATTGCATTTGCACTGGAGAATAGGAAATGTAAATGAAACTTAAAACTAAGTTTGGTTCTCATTGGTTCTAGAATTCTAGCATTTAAGTATTATTTCTGAAGAAAAAAGTTTATGAAAAAAATTTAAAGTATTCAAAAGTTAAGCTTCAATAAATGTTCTTATTGTTTCCATAAAATAGAATAGCAAACTTGGTTCATTTTATTATATTGAGTCAGAAATGACTATATATGGTGTGTCTGTCTGTATATATGTGTATAAATATGTATAACATTATTAAAATTGGTTAAATTTCCATAAGCAATAAGTGATCCTAAAATACCACAATATAATCAAATTACTACAAGTTGGTTTATTACATTTTATTTCATATATAACTGATTTTTTTAAAGCCAGACAAAAAATTTACAAAATGTTTATAGACAGATGGTTTAAACTTAATCAGATTGAAAATCAACGTGGAAATCCATTCAAGGTCTGAAAATTCGAAGAATGCTTTAAAAAACCTGTAATAAGGCGACTTCATAAGGCAGAGTCAGGCCGAGCACTCGTATTTCATCTGCTGGATTTATTCTGCAATGGACGTGTTAACTGTCACTCAAATAAGCTGTCTTTATAAGTGGTTGCCAAAGTATATTTCTGAAGTTGGTGTAAATGTATCGTTCAACAGTTGGAATTTGAAAAGTATAGCTCGCTTCTTTTTCTGTAACAGCTAGCTTCAGCTAAACGGCTATCTAGCTTTAACAAGCAGAATGAATCCCGAATTGACAGCACCCGTCTTGACCTTCGGAATTTTGTAGGGTAACCACAGTTTGGATGGACAGTGGTGGTTGTTGTGTACAGCTAATTTATCGTTATTTTTCTAAATCTACATAGATTGTCTTTCTACTTTCTTGTGGATAATTTCACACAAAATCATAAACTCTATTTGTCTTGAAGAGACATTTGCACTCTCAAATTGATCTGCAGCATTAGTCATAATAGCCAAGATTTGGAAACAACCCAAATGCCCATCAACAGATGAGTGGATAATAAAATGTAGTACATGCATACAATGAACTAGTACTCCGCCTCAAAAAGGAGGGAAATTCTACCATCGATGACCACATGAATGGACCTAGAAGACATTATGCAAATGAAATAAGTCAGTTGCATAAGAACAAACACTGCGTAGTTCCACCTAGGAGAGGTACTTAAAAATAGTCAAACTCATAGAAGGAGAGAAGAGAATGGTGTTTGCAGGAGCTGGGGGAAGGAAAAGGGGAGTTGCTCAGTTAGTATGAAGTTATCACTGTATAAGGTGAATTACTAGAGGTGCGCTATAAACCACAGAACCTGCAGTTAATAACCTGACATTGTACATTTAAGAACTTGTTAAGAAGCTAGAGCTCATGCTGAGTGGTCTTAGCGCAGGGAGGAAAAACAGCAAAGAGGCACAAGAAATCTTTTGGAGGGGTGGGAGATATTTATTACCTGGTTTGTAATAATGGTGTCCCAGGTATATGAATATGTTAAACTCATCAAGATAGATGCATCAAATATATTCCACTTTTTCTATATTAAGTATACCTCGATAAAGGTTAAAAAGTCTATTGGAGCAGAGAAGCAGCTAAGGTCTCTAGTCTAATAATATCTTTACCACATCGTCGAAGAGTGAGAGAGGGCAGGTAAACCACCTGTGCCCACGCAGATGTGGTGCCACGCTCATCCTTGTACCTGAGTCACCTGTTTTTATAAGGCAAAGCTCCACAACTGGACAAGGTGTCACCTTTCCTTACGGCCATTTAAAATTCGTTTTTGTAGCACCAGTTACCCTGTAAGTTAGATTGTGGACTTTTATATACTTTCTTCTATCTTCTGCTAGTCTGCCAACCCTTCACTCATAGATTATCCCAGTAATCTATGGATGACTGGCACGGATTCAGTAACCTATGGATTTCAGGACCCAGTAAAGAAACATCGGCGTCAAAACTTCAAAGGATAGACCTATAAGCAGATTTTGATCGATGACCTCCAACAAATACATGTTTTCGTCTTAGCAAAGAGATATCCTAGATATAATGAATATCACCTCGGCCCTACATCTCCACAAAAATAATTATGACCTAGAATAGGTTTACCCAGCTGAAGTGAAGTATACAGTTAAATGCAGTCACCAGGGTCATTCAGGTCCAAGTTCTGATATTGCGTGAGTCGACCAGATTACTCATAGGACTTAATTGGCACACATAGGATATGACTCAGAGACTGGGCTCAGGTTTGTAGGGAGATGTGAAAGATTCTTAGGACCACTAGTATATCTTTCTCTTCCTAGAGCCGTCTGCGGGTTTTTAAGGCTGTCACAGTTGAATGGTAACTTCTCCCCGTGACATAAAGAGCATTTCCACCCAGAGCCCGTTCCTCCTGCTAACTACCCTCGGGAACCATTGGGACACTATATATTTACACGAGACTACTTATGGTTCTTAGACCACATTTTCATTATTATTTTAAGCAAGAAATATAATTTCTATTTTTACTTTATATTTCTCTGGAGGTGAAGGGAGTGATTAAGAAATTTGTATATGTTAACTAGCTCTCACTTCCTCCCACCCCCTACTTTACTGAAGAGTGTAACACTCCTGAGATGCCACAAAGCCAACTTTGTTGGACTGTACTCATGTTCTGTATCTCAGAACTAATCCACTCACAGAATTGTATTTTGTTATTTATTTCAAAAACGCTGGACACCAATCTGTCATACAACCAGTAGTGAAAACAAAGGCAGGTGCAGGAAAAGGACAGTTCTTGTCACAGGAAACGTCACCTCTAACTATTTAAAATTCCATTACTCTGTGTGTGTGTGTTTTAAAATATTTTAGGTTGACAAACAATTTCTATCTTGTAAAATCTAACTTTCAGCTTAAGTGACAGTTCCTAAAAATTGTTTTGATCACCTCAACTTCAAAATAAGAATTTCAAAGAAGAAAATTGCAAAGTAACGCTTTTGCTTTTTCAAGGCATAAATACCTATTTAATTCAAACAAACAAAATGAAAACAATTCCTTTGGTCCTATGAAATGTTCAAATTGGTTAAATTAATTAATAATAATGAGGTACTTATTAAGCTCTGAATGTTGTTTCATGCAGATGCTTAAAGTCTCTTTAGAGACTTCAAACATCTGCATGTAAGATGGTGAATTCTGGCACGTGGCATTGCATTTTGAGCATAAGTACTGCTCATTTTATCTATTGTAGTGTAGCAAGCCACCTCAAGATTTAGCAGCTTTAACAGTAAAAATCACTTATTTTTGCTCTTGAATTCACAGCGTGAGCAGCGTTTGGCAGGGAAGCCTGGTCTGTTCCCCTGGGTGTCAGCTGGAGCAGTTTGGCCGTGGGCTGGAGGGTTTGGGCCAAGATAGGGGCTACTCACAGGGGTGGCCAGGTAGCCTTGCCTGTCAGCTGGCAGTGTAGCAGGGGCTGGATGGTGGGATCCTGAGCTCCCCTCCCTCTCAGCCTCTCTAAGTTGTGTGGGTTTCTTCCCAGCATGGTGGCTGCCTTCCAAGAACAAACAGCCTTCACGGGGAGAGCCAGGAAGAAGCTCTGTATCCTTTATTGCCTGACTTTGGAAATCAAAGGGTGTCATGTTCACTCCATTGTAGATACTAGAAGCAAGTTACTAAGGCCGGTTTGTAGTCAACCCACATTCAGGAGTAAGGGAATTACATTCAGTGTCTTGATGGAAGAAAGGTCAGGTAATTTGTGGATGTATCTGGAAACCAACACAGTATGAAGCCAGAGGTGCTAAAAATAAATGCTAGGTAAGTTTTGATAATCTAGAAAGATCCATTCTTTCTTGAATTATAATTTTCAAAATATCATTTATTTAACTACTAGCATGTTCTTTACATCCATTTTCAGCAATGATTGCAGAAATCCTAAGTAAGCATTTTATATTTTACAGAGGAAGAAACTTACAGTCAATGGGAGGTCACAGACAGTGAATGGTAGAACCAAGGATTTCAAAATTGATCCTTTCTGCTTCCCTATGCCAGAGTTCTAAGGAGGGGTGAGATTTGACCTAGGATTTTGCAGCTAGAGAAAATTTAAGTGGCCAAGGAAGAGCAGACATTTTTTTTCTCTCTGAAGAATGAGGCAATAAAGGATACAGGATAACTTTCATAAGAATCGTTTCACTGGACCAGTGTATTTGTGCGCCCTGTCTTGGCAGACATTTCTGAGAC